>JAKTVE010002732.1:0-48556 GCA_030557065.1 Metschnikowia rubicola | reverse complement strand
GTGAATAGTAAAAATGATGCAAGCAAAGAGGTTTTACACCATGATTGGCCTGTCGAAGAAAAGGCCATTCCTATCTTTATAGAGCAAAAGTATCAGATGACCGATTACGTGAAACCTGATAAGTATTGAAAGATCGAATTCTAAGAAGAATAAGTTTGCAATTAGCTATTCAGCCATAGTCCACAACTCTGTTTAACAGCAGATTTCATACAATCAGACCCTCGTGCTAGCTTGGCCACACACTAAGGCGTTGAAGGAGGGATAAGGATATTACATTACCACTGTAAAATGCATATTTCTTTGGTACTCATGATCAGAGAACTGAGTAAACTTGAAAAGCTTAGACCAAGACTTTTATTCGATTCTCCCGAAAGTCTGACCAAAGCTTCGTGCCTTCACAGTTCATCATGTGACACAATGAACACGAGGAATACCTGTATCGGGTCACAGAGAATTCAATGGCTATACGACTGATCGGGCTTTTTGTCGGTTCTCCAAAGGTTTCAGCCCAAGTTTCGCCATAGATATGTAAAGCTATGAAAGAGTTTCGAGAAGATGTGCAAGCATTTCTTGGACCACGGAATCATAAAAGCCAGCAGTCACGTGACCATTCCAGATTTCCATCGATCCTGCATGCATCCCACAAGCTTCATGCGTCAATTATCAGATCGGGTTATCTCGGCATTTAAAAACACAGCAATAAATTAATTTCACTCACGAAACTCGACAATCTCTCTCTCGTCAACAATGAAGATTCTAGATATGTGTGCCCACATGGTGCTCATGATGATCTACGATGCAATGCTATGGTTTTTTGATGCTGTGATTCATACTTTCTTCAGAGAAGTCCGTTCGAGGGGCACTTTCAATATTCCGCAAAAAGGCCCCGTTATTTTCGTTTGCGCACCACATCACAACTTATTCATTGATCCCGTGGTGTTGATGATGACGAGCCGGAAGGAGTCGGGCCGGCGGATCTCGCTTTTGACAGCGGCAAAAACATTCAGAACGTGGCATATCGGCACCGCTGCACGTCTATGCAGTGCGATTCCAGTAGAAAGGGCCCAGGATTTGGTCAAACCGTTTGAAGGAACCATAAGGGTGGAGAACTTCGGGCGGGGTAACGACAATTTGGTGGTGATTGGCGAGGGCACTCATTTCACGGAAAACGCCGAGCCCAAGGGCCTCATTGGGCTATCTGGGTACCTTGGAAATGCCAAGATCAAGTCGATTGAGTCAGACACGAAAATCGTACTTCAAAAACCGTTTCAAGTAAAGTTTGAAAAACCTTCAGAGAAGGACAAGCGGGTGATTGATGCTTTGACGAACGGGTCAAAATACGTCTTGGCCCCGCACATAGACAACCAACAAACATTCCAGAGTGTTTTCGACCATCTTCATAAAGGCCGGGCGCTAGGCATTTTTCCTGAAGGGGGACTGCATGATCGCACTACTCTACTCCCACTAAAGCCTGGAGTGGCTCTCATGGCCTTGGGTGCTGTCGCTCAGTCCGAAGACCCCCATATGCAGGTGAGCATTGTTCCTGTCGGGCTCAATTACTTCCACGCGGACAAGTTTCGCTCGAGCGTGGTGATAGAGTACGGGAAGCCGATGGTGGTGACGAAAAAGGAAAGTGCAGAGTACGAGAAGAACCCTCGTGATGTTGTGAACAACTACCTAGAGACAATAACGTTACGCCTCCAGGAGGTAACTGTGACGTGCAAAGATATAGATACTCTTTTGACGATACAAGCGGCCCGCCGTTTGTACGCTCCGACTGATAGAGACTCCACGCCTTTACCCATGAAGGTGGAGATGAATCGCAGACTCATCATGGGATACGAGAAGTACGCAGACAGGCCCGACGTGCAGGAATTGAAAGAATCCGTGGCGAAGTACAATAAAAAGCTCATGCTGCTTGGCTTGCGCGACCATCAGGTTGAGACATTGACGAAACTTAATCGAGTTTCCGTGCTCGGCACGTTTCTTGTCAGATTGGTGAAATGTACCATTGCATTGTGTCTTTCCTTGCCAGGAATTTTCATGTTCTCACCTGTCTTCATTGTGGCAAAGCAGATTTCGAGAAAGAAGGCAAGAGAAGCATTGGCATCTTCGGTGGTTAAGATCAAAGGAACTGACGTAGTTGCATCTTGGAAAATACTCGTGGCCCTAGGATTTGCCCCTATGCTCTACATTTTCTGGGCTGTCATTGCCACACATTATCTATACAGGGCTGGATGGGTGGCCCGGACTCCGGCATGGGTGGTCTTCTTGCTGTGTTACCTATTCAATATCCTCATCACCTATTCATCGCTCAGAACTGGGGAAATTGGGTATGATTACTTCACATCTTTGCAGCCATTGGCATACTCACTCCTTTCAAAGCACAATGATATGCATCAAATAGAGCAATTGAAGGAGAACAGAAGGCAATTATCAGTCCAGGTTACTGACTTCTGCGAGAGGTACGGGCCGCTGATGTTTGACGATTACACAAAGTTTTACCGGAAGTACAGAAGTGCAGATACTGATAGTATTGATGACACAGCTGTAAGTCAAAAGTCGACCGGAAGCTTGCAAGAAACCCGCCCTTCACCATTCAAGGTCTCGAGTTTGGCCGATGTTCCTATATTTTCTCATGGCTCCGACGACCACGCGTCAAGTGATTCTGAGGATTCTGGCGTGGAGTCTTCGGATGAATTGAATCTGAAAAAGGAGCGCACGGCCAATGATGCCGTTGAGCAATCGAATACACGAATCCGGTTACGGAAAGGTGGTGTGAAGGCTTTTCACGAGGCAGATTGAAAGACTGCGAATACGCGAGTATCTCATTTGCACATGGTTCACCTCAATGATTTGGGAATTGGGTATTGGAAATCTTTTAACAGTGGTTTCTGTGAGTGGGCCATATGATATTTGTTTCACAAAAAAGTACCCATGAAAGAACTATGTGGCTGGTGAACGAACTCCTCGAAATCTTACGACTATTCATAACTCCAGTCTCTGTCACTTGCTGTTTACGGGTGAATCTTTGGACACCAATGGCGCCTCGCACTCGCACTCGCATACAAATGGTTATGTGACTTCGTAAGGGAACTCTTGACTGGGTGTGGAGGGGATACTGTCGAATCTCGATAATTTGATCTGTGGGTACCAATCGCAGATTGGCCGAACCCACGCTGTATTGACCAAAAAACTGATGGTTGTACGTGTGAAATATTGTGTACAAGAGCTTTCGTTCTTTCACCCTTTTTCTTATAGGGGAAAAGTCGCTAGGTGATAATCTCATCAATGAATTTCACCTTGGGATGGCACCACACGCTTATCTTCGTTTGGATCATAGTCCTTTCTGATGGAATTGAATAAATGGACACCCATTCAACAATATCGTACTATACTCGTACAAGAGAATTAACAAAGTGCTTCATACGTCCGATGCTTTGCGGCGAATTCAACATAAGAGAGATTCAAAGAGGAGCGAACAACCCGGAAAGGGCATAAACAACATCTTCTGAAATTCCCGCCCGCTCTTTCGCGACTGATTTGAAGAAGCAAGCCAGGCCAAGCCTTGATGCGACGAGCATGAAGCACGTAACGAAAGGGACACATAAATCAAGCATTTCGCTCAAAGCACTGAAAAAGATGTGTGACTTTTGGGACAATTCTAATTTTTTCCTCATCTGGTCTTATCTCATTGCGGTTATAGCCATTCTGTAGTAAATACCAGACAGAGTAATTTCGAACTGCAGACTGGCCGCAGAACCCCCAGTGGGATGTTTCTGATTGCGGTTATTTGCGCTTCTGGCGGTCTGGAGCGCACCCCTGCGCCAGGGCTGCGCGATGCTTGCATGAGCGAAAATGCTCAGCCTGGCGAACAGGTGCGTGCTCGCCAGTCGCCAGATCCAAAGAAAAACAAAGGCTGAAAATAGGCACGCGTCAAGATTGATAGACCCAAATTGTAACTCGCGGGACGACAAAAAAAATACTGGCAACCGAGTTGAACCTCATACCACTGGAACAATCAGCTCAACAATTGTTGGGTCCACAATGGATCATAAATGAAACAATTGTTGCCCGAGCCCAGATGTCACGAATGTGAAATTTCTCGGGCAAAGCCTTGCAACAATGAAGCGGTCATTCAACTTGACTGGCCGGCACGACAGACAGGTTTCACAGGCCGAACCGCGCTTCGAGAAAGGCTCTGTAGTGCATGTTGTCATCCTGAAACGCACGCGCGCGAAGCGTGTCTCCAAATCTTGCATCGCGGCCCCTGGTCTCAAGACGTATAAATGGATAGAGATCCCAACTTCTATGCTCACAAACAAATTATAAAGCATAAACTAATAAATACTCATTTTCGAAGCTGGTCTTCTTTCGTGACGCAATCCATCATACATCTACACGCTCATTTCCACAAGCACCGCTGAAACACGCTTGCTAATCTGAGATATTCATTCAATTACAGCAATCCCCCACTCCACTATTCCATCCTCACATTCATAATGAACTTTCTCGTTCTCCTTCTTCTGGCACAAGCAGTGTTTTGCACGCCTATTCCTGCAAACCTAAAGCTCAAGGCGTCGGAGCCCCGCTCTTTAAGCATGAGACCAATTGATCCTCTTGCTACTAGGGAAGCACACTACTTGGGATCAGGGAACGCGGTCGACCATATAAGCTTTGACTCCGTGGAGAGAAGAGCAGAGCCAATAGACGTACTTGAGTACAAAATGGGTACGCCAAAACAATATTAGAATGGGACTTTTTGGGATTTATATATATTATATCAGGGAAAAATACAAATAAACGGAATCAAAGCTTGCGAACATTTGTACGGGTTATTCGTACATGGTAATTTTTTTTAGCGGCTCAGCAAAACTGCGGGAGAGTCTGCTCGTTGGCCTAGGCTGAAATCAAAGGATTATTGCAATTCCCGAGTTTGCCGGCCGCCACGTGCCGCTTAAAGGTCACGTGAGCGTGGGGAAGCGCACTGGAGTTTGCGGGTGCGAATGAATGACGTATGGTGCTGCTTGAGGCGAAGCGCACCTTACGCAATCTTAAAGTAGAGATCGCCGAAACGGACGGAACAAATGGTCTCTGGCCATACCCTCCATCTGGCAATAATTCAGTAAATCGTCAAAAGCAAAGATCTGGTAATTGGCTTCACTTGGAACCTTACGCTGATGACGTTACCTGGGACTCGCTTCGTGATTTCTTTTTCGTCTATTCTTTCTTTCTTTCTCGTTATCTCCAGGTCGGTTTTTTTCTTTCCGCACATTCTTTTGCTCCTCTGGGTGTCATCAGCCGAGCCCACATGACTACCTGCCTCACCGGCCCCGGGTATGTGCCGCATTAGTCAACCACACTTTCGAGATTGGCCACCACTCTACCCACACTTTTCCATCAAACTTCCAAATCTATACATTTTCTTAGCTGTAGCCTATTCATCAGCTTCCTACTCGTGCATTCAGTATACTTTCTGAAAACACACCCGCCTCAAAAACAGTTTGCCGATTCCCTTATCTACTTACTAATTTGGCCCTCCCCCCGATTTAATAAGATTGCCACTGTTTCGCCACAACCCACCCCAACCTACGTTGCCGACAAAACTGGTACACAGAATCAACCAGACTTCGATCTAAAGCTTTATCTGCCGTATACTTAAATTGCGTCACTTTTGCTTCGCTTTACTGACGATATTAACGCCTACAAGCCACAGAATTGCTTTTTGACCCAACAACAGTCCATCTTCTAACCACACACTCCTGAAATGAGAGTCACATTCAGATTGTCCACAGAAACGTCGTTCACAGTGACGATCCCGCACAACGCAACCGTGGAGGATTTGTGCAACGCGGCGAAAGTCGGGTGCCCCACCTCGGCCAAATTGCCGGGTGACTTTAAGCTCATTCATAATGGAGTCAAGCTTGCTCCATATTACAAAACGCTCGATGCACTCAATGTTAAGCCTGAGGATGACCACCTCACGGTAATTCTCATGAGCGAGACGTCCACAACGCCCCTTGCATCGCCGCTGTTGGCACCTGTTGAAGCCACCAGTTCTGCGCCAAGGAAGAAGGCCAAGAAAAACCGGTGCTCGTTCGTGAGCTGCTCCGCGGCACCGCTTCGCATGGTGGGTGACTGTGGACAGTGCCACGGCAAGTTTTGCGCAAAGCACCGCTTGTTGGAAGACCACCAGTGCTCTGGCTTGCAGTTCTGTAAGGATAGCGCCCACGAGCGCAACGCCATGAAGCTACAAAGCGAAAGCACGCTTGCGCCTCGCGTGTGAATACATTTTGAGGGCCGTTTCGGCTCTCGACCGTGTCACATTATGGTTAAACCTCATTGAGTGTGATATTCTTCATGCTCTTTATAGATCCTCGCATGGCGAGCTCAATAATACATTACAATTTCTAGAATAAAAACGTGCTTGCTTCATTTTGTATATCCAGTTTTTTACAATCTTTTCCCGAAAGCGATTTCCGCCACATGCTCTTTTCGCTGAAATCGACCTTGAACCCCTCTATGCATTGGGCCTCATTAGGGGACGCGCTTGCAAAATGAATTGGGCATTTACCATGATATACTCCTCCAGGCCCAATTTGCTTGTGTGAATGTCTCGTATCTTCAAAATTCTGATGATTTCAGTTTCTTCTACACTCGTCGCTCTCATGATATATCTCCCTTCAACCCGTATAATCCATGTCTTTTTCTATGCCTATGCCTGAGTCAAGTTTTCAAGAACCTTCTCGTACCTGCCATTGGTGGCATTGTTTGCACGCACCAAGATCTCCTCAGCCTCCTTGTATACTGATTCCTGCTCGTCACTGTCTAGCTCGTACATATTACCCAAAGAGATCATTGCCTCGGCCAACGCGGCCCACGAATCCGGGTCTTCTTCATCCTGTGCCAATCTCAAGTACTCGATCGCCTTGAGAAGCAACTTTTGGCCGATATCTCTTGCATCTTCTCTTGTGAGGCCATTCATACTCGTCTCCCCTTTATTGTAGTAGGTCAAGGTTGTGAACACATTTGAAGGTTCCTCGGCCTCCAACAACATCGACTGACCGAGCCGTTTGCACAACTCCCGGCGCAACACCAAATTGGATTCGCGGCTGTCTGATTCTGAGATCTGCTCGATGCGGATCTTTTCATTCAAGTTACTGAGAAACCTTTGTGTGTGTTCTCTCCACCAAAGGTTGTACTTGTCTGATTCGACAATAGCAAACAATGGGTGTTTTGGACTAAGGGTAAGCTCATCTTCGTCTTCATCCTCAGAATCACTATCCTTTCCCTCTAAAGGTTTTTTGCCAAAGTTATCCACCATGTCAAGCAAGTCATCAAGTGCCTGCAAGAAATCCGAGTTCTCCAAATTGTAATATTTGTAGTTCTTTCTCTCTTCAGATAACTTTTCGGCCTTTTCCCAAACGGCGAGACACTCGTCGAGAAGAGAAGCGACATCCCTATGTTTCTTGCTTACCTTACTTTCGACGGTCAACGGGCTGATTGAAGTTAATGGGATCTCGTTGATCAAAACACGTGCCTCCGCGAAAAGTAAGGCAACCGAGTCCGGAAACTTCTCTTTGCCCACGCTTATTCTATCCTTGGCCTCGTTGAAGAACTCCTCCACTTTCGAAGGCTCTTCCGTGTAAAAAAAGCCTAGGGACGACAAAGCCAAGCCATAGATCCCATAGAATTCTCCAGAAAGCTCGATTACCTCGTCATCATCAATATCCTCCGAATCCTGTTGTTTGCCGTTTGCCTCACCCGATTCTGTGCCGTTTTTCACCCTGGTGTCTTTTTCGTCGCCCTTCGCCTCTCTCGCGTGGTATTTTCTCAAAATCCGGTCACATTCGTGAATGATTCCGTTCACTTTGAGCTCACTGCGGTCTTGCGTTTTCACAAAATCTCTCCATAAAGCTCTAAGCTGGGCAATGGCGTCATTAGCATTCACTTCTTCGCCTAACTCAACAGTGAGCTCGTTTTCGGGTACAGGGCTCGCCGTAGACTCGTTGGAGGCAATTTCCGCTGGCGCAGATTTTTGCTTTTTCGACGCGGCAGCTTTTCCAAGCCCAAGATGTCTTTTGCCTGCCATCTTATCTTTTTTGTGGTACAATTATTGGATAATTAGCCTTTTTGAGTTTTAGAAAACACTTGCATGCGTCACGTGCTTTGTAGATGGAGGACGTCCTCTGGCGTGATTCTGACAAGATGCACTCGCCTCATCTGATGAATGCGCGAAATGTTGCGCTTAGACGTCCCACTGCTGATGACTAAAACGCGAGGAACCTTTGGCCCGCGCTCATTCTGATGAGCCATTCAGTCACGTGACCAGCAATTCTTTCATTCCAAACTTCAATGTATTTCGGGGTTGGGCATCGTAGGGTGTTTTCGCCGCGTTTTTTTACCTCTGGAATCAAAAATAATCATCTCCTTTGATTGAAATGATGAAAAAAAAATTGGCAAATGGAACACTCCTCTCTGATAAGTCATTTTACCCCGGACCCAAATCTGGTATACCGTCCGGGTGCGAAATTGAAATGCATCACGTCACGTGCCGTGTGACAATCTGGCGGGCTACAAGACATCAACTACTTTTCGAACCAACATAGGTCACTCGTGCAAACTCTTCATTTCTTGTTTTCGATCACTTTTCTATATGAATTTGCTTGCCTCGCTAAATTGCGTCGGCGAAGTCCACCTCGTGGTGGGCGGAAGCTCAAATATTGCTGCATTAAGAGTTCATTCGATTCTAGCAGCCGGAGCCGAGCCCATCTTGGTGCAAAGAAGCCCCCTAGAGACGCTCCCTATATCTCTACAAGACCTTATATCGGATGGAAATGTCAAGCTCATAAACGCTGAATTCTCAAGTGAATTGCTTACATCGCTAGGCCGCCCTGAAGTGGACGGTGTCGTGGATAGGGTTTTTGTTGCATTGGACCTCGACCAAGAGACTGAGAAAAGGGAAATTTCTAAGCATTGTCGTCGCCTACGAATTCCCGTCAACGTTTCAGACTCTCCTGAACTCTGCACTTTCACTTTGCTTTCCACATACAGCAATGGCGGCTTCCAGTTGGGTGTCACAACATCTGGCAAAGGGTGCAAATTGGCGGCTAGAATCAAACGAGAACTTGTGTCGAAATTGCCCACGAATATGGGGGATATATGCGAGAGAGTGGGAGAGCTCCGTCAGAAACTACAGCAGCATGACCTTGCCGAAATAGGAGGCCATGACGAGGATGCCGTGACCACGACCAATCTCAATAAGTTGGTGCAAGAATTCAACATGACAGTTGAACAAAAAGCCGCGCAGAGGGCCAGGTTCTTGTCACAGATTGTGGAGTACTATCCGCTAGAAAAACTCGCTGATATCACAATGGACACGCTCACGGCCGAATATACTTCGACCGCAGAGGTTTCACGTGCCGATGGGCAGCATACAGACAAACAGGGCACCATTTCACTAGTAGGCGCCGGCCCCGGGTCCGTGTCCATGCTCACATTGGGCGCGCTCCAGGAAATACACACGGCCGACTTAATACTTGCAGACAAGCTCGTACCGCAGCAGGTGTTGGACTTGATCCCACAGAAAAGGACCAGGCTTTTCATTGCCCGTAAATTCCCCGGGAATGCCGAGCGGGCGCAGCAAGAGCTTCTCACGATGGGGCTCGAGGGGTTGCAAAAAGGCGAGAAAGTCGTGCGCCTCAAACAGGGCGATCCCTACATTTTCGGCCGGGGAGGCGAGGAATATCTCTTCTTCAGTTCTCATGGGTACGTCCCCAAAGTGCTCCCAGGTATCACTTCAGCCCTAGCAGCCCCTGTCTATTCAAACATTCCCGCAACGCACAGAGACGTCGCCGACCAGGTTCTCATTTGTACCGGCACCGGGCGCCGCGGAGCATTGCCTGACTTACCGCCATTTGTTGAGTCGAGAACGACGGTATTTTTGATGGCGTTGCACCGAATCGTGGACTTGATTCCACATCTCATCGATGAGAAAAACTGGCCCGAGGACTTACCTGTGGCCATTGTTGAGCGGGCCTCTTGCCCTGATCAGCGCATCGTCCGCACCACGTTGGCCAAGGCCGCCGCGGCAGTTGAAGCGCTTGGGTCTCGTCCTCCAGGGCTTTTCATCGCTGGTCGTGCCTGTGGTGTGTTGTCTCCATTACTGGACGAACCCTGGCTGGTCGAGGAAGGCCATGCCATGACTGAGATCAGCGGGGTATTAGAGAAACTAGCATCATCACTCTGAATGGTTTTTATAGAGTTAGACATTAATTTATCATGCATGCAACAATGAAAAAGACTTCGTTCTGAAAAGCAAATATAATTTTCTTGGTTTATCAGGGTTCGCTGAGTAGCCGGATCCGAGAAAACAAGTATTCTCTTACTTTCCTTTTCCTTCACGGATAAAAGATCCGCAAATCACATGCTTGGTTATTGATTACCAATTGATAGAGGAGGCGGGCGAGCACAACCAGTTCCAAAGCCTTCTGTAGAAGCACGCTTTCGAGAATTGAACACTGATTAGAAAAGTGTCTCCACCATGATTGTATTAGATCCAAGATTGGAATTTCAGAAACAATACAGCTGTTTGTGTATGACGCAAAAAAGAAGAAAACACAGAAAGAAAAATAACATATAGATTCTTGATGCAAAATCATTCTAGAAAGATTCGATTCGTCCCGGTGAAAGGTGCATACCCAGTGAAAGCCTGTTTTGCGCCGACAGAAAAGATTTCGTTTTCATTTCTTAAACACCTCACGCTACACAATAAACATGATACGGTTCTGATAATTGTGTAAATGCAAAGGAAAAAAAAAAAGGAATATTGTTGTTTTGATCGCCTGCGCAGAATTGCAGATCGCAGATCTTGGGCCGATAAGCTGCATCCTGCGGGCGATACGCGAGGCCTGGCCACCGTCCATTCACCTACAGGCTATAATCGAATAGGCAGACTTAACATGTTGCACAAATGCATTAGAATCAGGCCCGAAGTGGTCAAAAAATGTCTTAGATTCGGCTCTATTAGGAATTTGTCTCGCGATTCATCAAAAGCATTTGTGTTTGACATTGATGGCGTGCTCCTTCGAGGCAACAAACCAATCCCACAAGCGCACCAGGCACTCAGCTTGTTAAACCAGGAAAAAATACCATTCATTCTCCTCACCAACGGCGGTGGCGTCTCAGAGGAGGCGCGTGTGGAATTCATTTCAGAAAAATTAAACATAGACATTTCGCCGTTGCAAATAGTGCAGAGCCACACGCCAATGCGGGCCTGGGCTCAAACGGGAGAATATAGCCGTGTTTTGGTGGTGGGAGGTGCCCAGGATAAGGCCCGGCATGCGGCCATCAACTACGGATACAAAGATGTGGTGACACCGATGGACATTGTGCGGCAAACCCCGTCCATTGCGCCCCACCATCAGTATACAGAGCATGATTTAAAGAAGTATGCACAGGATGTGGACTTGTCGAAGAAATTTGATGTGGTGCTTGTTTTCAATGACCCGCGGGATATGGGCACCGACATTCAGATTGTCAGCGACTTGCTCAATTCCGAAAACGGCGTGATTGGTACTTTGAGAGAACCTCCTCAGACAGCGAGAACCCGCCCAGCGATTCCAATCGTGTTTAGTAACAACGATTACTTATGGGCAAACGACTACAATTTGCCGCGTTTCGGCCAAGGGGCGTTTCGGATGATTGTGGAAAGACTTTACGCTGAAACGAACGTGCTCTCGCATTCTGAAACGCTTCAGCTGACAATATTGGGCAAGCCATTCAAGATCCAATACGACTACGCACATTGGGTGCTAATTGAATGGAATAAGATCCTACACGGCCACAAGGCTCACGGGTTCATGCCGCCTCTCAACAAGGAGCCTGAGGGGCTGCCCTTCACAGATATTTACATGGTGGGAGACAACCCTGCGTCGGACATTCATGGAGCGAATGCCAACGGCTGGGAGTCGATTCTCTTGCGCACAGGAGTGTACAAGGATGCGGACTGGGAGCGTACAAAACATCGTCCTAGTGTGGGCGTATTTGACAATGTCCTAGACTCCATTGTCAAGGTTCTCAACAAGTGAGCATTCTATGCTGATTAGCTTGGTTATAAACAAAAACGGCTTGAAAATTGTGCTGCCCTTAATCAACTAGGACAAATTTACATAAAAGGCAAATCAAGCATGCTCTTGCATAAGCCAGAAAATTGCCATTCTGGAGGACCAAAAGGTAACGTAATTAGTTTATTAATGCAATGGTTTATATATAAGTATGTCGAGAGAAGAAATTTGATCATTTTGATTCGGAATCGGAAGTTTCAGCCTGCTGAGTGACGTACCTGTCGGCACCAAGCTTAGTGGAATCAACTTCGCCATGGTACTTCTCACAGATCTCCTCCAACGTCATTCTCTTCGTCTCGGGAATCAACAAAGAGGAGAACACACCAAGCAACATGAAAAGGGCAAAGATTTCCATGACATGTGGCAAGAAACAAGAGTTCTTTTCACCGCAACCGTGGTTGATCAACGTACCAATACACGTTTGGGCAACAATGGCACCCACTTTACCGGAAGCAGCAGACATACCGTGGGCAGTGGATCTGTATCTGGTGGGGAAAATCTCGCCAGGAATGATGAAAGTGGTGGTGTTGGGGCCAAAGTTCTGGAAGAATTGGCAAAGCACGTAAAGTGCCAATTTGCCATGGTCTCCGATTTTGTTATAGGCGAAACCGAGAATGCAGAACAAGATGGTAAGAATAACAAAGCCAAAGAGTTGGATTGGTTTTCTGCCAATGGTGTCAAGCGTGGCCGCGGCAACCCAGTAGCCAGGCAAGGAGCCCGCACAGATCAAAATCAAGTTACCAACAGCGGTGTTGTACAAGGACTTGTAAACATTCTTTGAAGAAGCGTAGCCAATGGTCTTCAAGATCACAGCAGTGTTCAAACCCAAGCCGTAGTATGCAACGTCCAAGAAAAACCACGAAAGTGCAGTACCTGCCAAAATCTTTCCATATCTCCATTGTCCAAAGTGGCGAATGAAATCTTTGAAGGAAGCCTTTGGGGGCGCGATCTCCTCGGCAACAATGTCCAAGGCCGCTTCTGCGTCAGCAACCTTCTCCAAGTTCTCGTGCTCCTCGACATCCAAGGAGTAACGAGGAGACTCAGCAATTGTCAATCTATAGTACAATGCAATGCATCCGGGAACACAGCCGAAACCAACCAAGATTCTCCACATCTGGTCACAAGCTTTGATACAAGGCCCCACACACTCGGCCGACGTGTTGGCAAACTCTAAGTCAGACTTATAGGCAGAGACGACGACAAGGGCAACGATACCGGCAAATAACTGGCCCAAGCCCTGGTTGGAGAAAACGGCCGCCATGATGGCGCCTCTCCATTTAGTGGTGGAGAATTCAGACGAGATAATAGACGACAATGGGTAATCACCACCAATACCAATGCCCATGACGACTCTGAGAGTGGAGAAAATCGCAACGAAATTGATGGCGGGAGATTCACCAAGAGTACACTGGAGGACGGTGGCAGCAATCATGACGATCAATTCCAACCCGTAAATCTTCTTACGGCCCACAACATCAGCCATGAAACCGAAACCAAGCTGGCCAATAACAGTTCCCACAGAAGTAGATACTTTCATCAAAGTGTTGGTGGAGTCGGGAATGGTACCTTGCCAGTAGACATGTGCCAACATGGAAGTACCCAAGTTAATGGCAAAGATATCGTATGAATCCGTCATGAAGCCAACACCGGCGATCATGATCATCTTGGCCTGCGTCCAGCCAAACCCGGCATTGTCGATTTCCTCCAAAGCCAATCTCCTTCTTTCCAAGGGATCTTCAATGTGCGCAAACTTTCCAATGTAATCTTTGAAGGCAGTCTTACCGCCAGAAGTGCTCACTTCTTTCGAATGCTGGATTTCAGACATAGCGTATATGACTCAGTGAAGTGTAGACTTGAAAGGCTTTTTGAGAGTTTATAAATTTCTAGGGAGTGAAAATTCCTACAACGGGGAATGTTTCGGCTATTATATACTGTTTAGCGGTCTAATAAATTCCTGGGTAATAATCATGCACGAAATCCTGAATACATGAAATACGATGAGCGGCGCAGGAAAAAAGAAACAGAATCGGGAAACCCGTGTATTAGCATGGTGCGAGCGCCCTTGTAACACGCACCAAAAGAATGGGCGCCCACGAGTTTCGCCTGTGTACGGGGCACCCCTATATCTCCTCAATTATTCCTCACAATGCACCAGCGCCCACATGGGTGCTAATACATGTACTAGTCAGCGCTAGCTACAAAAGCGTTGTGACTGCTCGTGGGAACTTCTTGGACTTGTGTCAAATTCCACGTCAAAATTCGGTTCACGTCATCTTGAAGTTTCTAAAAACCCGTTTTTTTTCTCGGCTCGCCGTCAAAATTCCTTGGTGTTTCTGTTGTTCACGGGGAGAATGGACAATGGTAGTGTGACCAATTACCGGAAATTACCTGGCAATGCGAGCACCACGTGGGTGCAAAATGCTTGGGTGCGTCTTACATGCACTACTGCATCAGTTTGAGAGAAGAAACGCCAGCCAAGTGCCCACGTGTGCTCCTGCCGCGTGAGGCTCCACGTGCGCTACACGAAGGGCAAAAAAAAAAATTAAGGTTTTGATCGCGAGAATACTGATCGGATCATCGACCTCACTCTTACGCATATCTTCGATCACGTATAACAATTTATATCTATGTATGTTGTACGTGTGTGATGAAGACGAACGGTTTCGGATAACACATGGTGCACGTGATATTAGACTTTGTTCCCAACAAGTCTCTCCTTCTCCAGAAAGAGGAACTTCTCGCGGAGCAGCACAAGTTCTCTTTCTTGTGCTTTTATCTTCAAGTCCTTTTCACTATTCTCCTGGAAAAGGTACTCAACCTTACCCTTGTACTGCCCAATCATGTTCTGGTAATTGAAGTTCTCATCGTTGTACTTCTTCAACTGCAAGCTTTTGCGTTCTCTTTCGTACTCGAGCGTAGCAATTTGCTTGCGGAGACCTTGCTCTCTCAGATCGCCTTCCGAAAGTTTTCCCTTTAGTTGATCGATTTCGTCATTGAGTCGACCAACACTGCTCTCCAAGTACTTAAGTTGCTCGTTCGAATAGAGTTTTGACTCTAAGTCTTCGACCTTGCGTCTCAACTCAGAATTCACCGTCTTCAAACTTTCGTTTTCCTGGACAATGACCAAGTTCTCAGTGCGGGCCTCCTTATACCTTCCATCGCTATTATCCCATCTGCTGCGAAGCTCGTCTAGCTCAAGTCTAGTCTGCTTCTTTTCAGTCTCCAAGTTCTCCACATGATCCTGAAGAATTTTCAAACTGCGGTTGGCATCATTAAGTTGACTTGTCAAGTTGGCAACTTCGCTCTCGAGCGAATCTTTCTGGCGCTCAAGGATTTGATTGGACGAGTTGAGTGCCTCCATTTGGCGACCATTTTCCTCAATCATCATTCGAAGCGATTCTATCAGCTTATTGCTCTGATCGATTTTCCTCTCATGAGCTTGTTTTTCGTTCTGGAGTTGCAACACTCTCGTCTTGAGTGACTCGTTCATTCGAACCAATTCCTCGTTTTCTTCAGTCACCTCTTTGTTTTCAGCCAAGACTTCTTCCTTGATCCTCAAGAGCTCGTCGTTATCGATCATGAGACGCTTGTTCTCCTTTATGATTTCAGTCTCCTTCTCCAACTTGAACCTCACATCTTCTCGCAAGGACTTGATCTCCTCTTTGTGACTCTCAATCGCGTTCTTGCGGTCACCGTAGGTTGAATTCAAGTATTCGATTTTCGCTTGCAATGTTTTCACCTGACCCTTCAATCTCTCACCGGCATTTGCAGCATCGTTGTATTTCAATTCAGTCTCGTCATTGTCTTGCCTCAATTGCCTAATGATTTTGTCGCTTGCCCTAATCTCTTCCCTGATGAGTTTCAATTCGGTATTTTTGTCTTCGAGTTCCCGACGAGCCGCGTCTTCATGTCGCTTGCTGATATGTACAGCAGACTCAGCAAGCTCGAGTTTCTCGTAATACTCTTCGCTTCTAGCTTTGAACTTCTCGAACAAACGCTGGACTTCGCCTAACTTCTGGCCTGTTTGAATATTCTCCACTTTGAGTTTTGCCAATTGCTCTTCGTAGTCACGAACAGAGGTCTTCATGTTGTCTCTTTTGACCTCATAAAGCTCATCCTCACTCTCACGCAACAAGGACTTCAATCTCAATATTTCACTTTTGGACTTGCTCAACTCATCTCTCGTCGTTTTCAACGTGTGATTGATATCGTTATATATTCTGGCAAAATCCACAGAATTCAGGGGAATTATGGAGCTCAAGCTGTTGCTTCGAGACATTGCTTGCCTCACAAGATCTGGCGAACAGTCCAGAGACTCGCTGATAATAGCGACAATTTTTTTTTCGAGCTCCTCAACCCTGGCCTGCGACTCCTTGAATTTGACCTCGTAGTCAGTGAAAGTGTTGATGCCTCTTGTTGCTTGGAATCTGTTGAGCTTCTTCTGAAGTTCTATAGCATAGTTTTCTGCCCGCACTGCATTTGCCTCCTCTTGTTTTAATTGCACCTTCAATTCTTTCACCTCCTCCGCATATCTCGAATCGCTCATTTGGCTAAGTCTTAAGTCATCTCCCATCGCGAGAGACCGGCGGGCTTCGCTTCTCTTCAGAGGGCTTTCGAAACTGTCACTGACTTTTTGCCTAAGCATACGAACTTCTTCCGAGAGCTTCTGGTTCTCAAACTTTTCATTGCGAAGAGCGGCGCTTTGTTCATTGAGTTTGGCTTTAATGGCAACATACTCGCTCATGACTTCCGGATCCATTTGTTGACCCTTTGGAGGCAAGTTTTCCTTGTCCAGGAGCTTGGCTTCAAGAGCGCTTATTTGGTCACGCAAAGAGTTGATTTGACCGGTATACTCGGTGTTGACTCTGGTGAGGTAGTGCATCTCGTTCTTCATCTTCTCATACTCCGCCATGGAGGTCTTATGACGATCTATAGAAAGCGCAAGGGAGTCTTTTGATGACCTGAGCTCAACGAGTGTTTCATTGTGTTGTTGCTTTTCGATGGTAAGCGCTTGTTCTAAAGCCGCATATCTTTCCAATTTTCGAACGTATTCGGCGACTTTTCCTTCCAAACCAACCCTAACACGTTTTTCACCTTCTAAGGCCGTGCTCTTTTCTTGAAGTTGAGATTGTAGTGGTTTCTCTTTTTCAGCTGCATCCTTCAAACTCTTCCTTAAGTCGTCAATCGCCTTTTGCATTTGATTGACCCGCGTATCGCTTGCCTCGCCAAGCTGCTTCTTTTGATTCTCTAGCGACTCTTCGAGCGCAGCTTTTTCTCCTGAGAGCTTACTGACATCTGCCTTTAGACTCATATTTTCCTCTTTCAAAGATTTCAAGGTTGCTGAAAACTCCAGCTTCAGTTCCATTGTACTTTTCATCAATTCCTCGTTCTTCAGGGACGAGCTTTTGATGAGCGCCTCGAGCTCGGCTATTCTCGACTCGTTCGCTTCGATTTTAGTCTTAGAGCTCGCAAGGTTTCTATCTTTTTCCTCAATATTGCTCTTGAAAACATCCAAACTTTTTGAGATCTCGCTATGACTCTTGCACTTTTGCTCAAGAGTCTTCACCACGCCCAAGGCCTTTTGGTGGTCAGCTTCGATATTCGCGAAATTTTTCACCTTGGCTTCGAGGGTTTTCACCGTCTCAACCTGAGTCTTTCTCTCGTTCTCTAAGAGTTCTACCTGACTTTCAAAATTGGCAATTGTTTTCTGCGATTCCTCCAATTTTCCCAAAAGCTCGACTTTCTCCTTTGCGAGAGCAGCGCTTACGGCTTGCACTTCAGATAGTTGTCTCAACGTGTCGTCCAACTTTGCACTTCGTGACTGCTCATCTCGCTCTAGGGACTTCAATTTGTCCATTTTTTGACTTGCCGCTTCGGCTGCCTTGATGATATCATCTTCTAGACTCTGAAGACGTTCTTTGAGAGATGTGTTTTCATTCTTCAACACAATTTTGGTTGCTTC
Source organism: Metschnikowia rubicola (assembly GCA_030557065.1). NCBI lineage: Eukaryota > Fungi > Ascomycota > Pichiomycetes > Serinales > Metschnikowiaceae > Metschnikowia > Metschnikowia rubicola. The sequence continues at coordinate 30,469 of JAKTVE010002732.1, read as the reverse complement.
TGTCTCCTTCAACTTTCCATTGATCTGTTTCAAACTTTCATTCATCTCACGGCTGTCCAAAACCTTGACAGAGTCCTCCAATAAGGGCTTGAGCCGAACGAAAAGTTTGAGCCATGGGCTCTCTGAATTGTTAACGAGTCCATCAAGTTTTTGGAAGTTTCTTGCGATGACTTGTGACGCTTGAATCAAGGATATCTGCTTTTTGATCTTCGTCCTGGCGAGCTGTCCACGCGACAAGCTCTGGAAGCTGGTAAGATGGCGTTTAATGCTAGAATCCCGAAGCTCTTCAAGCAGGCCCAAAACACCGTTTTTGAAAAAGAGCTTGGTGATTCCTATTTTGAAAGACTCCGCGTCCAAAGCAATATGCTTGAGAATGAGCTCACAGTTCGACTTCAAGTTTTTAGTAAACACGTCGTCCCAGTTAAGAATCGAGTACCTTTCGAAAAACTCCTCAAAGGTCATTTTATTGGGATAACCCGCCCTGGCGATTCTGATCCCTTCGAGCACTCCGTTACACCGAAGCTGGTGAAGCACCAATTCCTTGTCAAACTTGTTGGCCCGCTTACTCAAGTTGGGCAAAATGCATCTGACAAAATGCGGCTCTGTGCTGCTCAATTGCTGCATAAGATTCGAAAGATGCTCCTTGTGTTTCTGGGTGACGGTTTTGAATTTGGGGGATTTGCCCTTACTCTTCACGGGACTCGCCGTTTCCGGTCTAAGCATGAATAAGTCTTTGAAGAAGGGATTTGTTGAGCCGCGCACGAGGTCAAGCACATTATCACTGACCGGATCTTTGTTCTTTTGAAGCCAGTCGTCAATATTGTACTCGACATCACCAGCATAGTGATCAATAATGAAACCTGTCCTAGTCTTGTTAGGCTTGAACTGCCTTGTTTCGCCATTGCCCCAGGTCTCGAGTAATTTCTCCATGAACGTCGTTTCCGAAGCCTTGGGCAAGATGCACTGCTCGTTGAGAATTTCAAGCACTCCCATGGGTTGTTTGGTTTCTATGAGGTCGATTGTCGGCTGAAGATCCAAGCCAAAATCAATATACTCCCACTGGATGTCCTCGCGTAAGTACTCGCTTTGCTCGAGGATGAATGAATGGTGGTTGAAATATTGCTGGAGTTTTTCGTTGGTGTAGTTGATACAGAGCTGCTCGAACGAGTTCATCTCAAAAATCTCGAAGCCGGCAATGTCCAATACGCCGATGAAGTGGTCTGTAGACACGTCATCCGTCATCAAAGAACTATCAATGCGTGTGATGATAAATTGGAACAATTTTTCGTAGAGGTATTTGGCGAACGCATCGATCGTACTTTTCACCTCAGACGCCTTCTGCAGCTTGTGCATGAACTCTCTGCCGGCCTTGACCTTGGGCTTCAACAAATTTTTGGAAAGCTCATCTTCGGCCACGCCAAGAAGGCTGGCAATCGTGGTTAAATTTGCATCCTTCGCAAAACTTGCCTGGTCAGCCTTCCACGATATGAAGTCCACGTTTCCCAAGTGGAGAATGATGGCCAAACCGGCGAAAATATTCTCGATATCGGACTCTGAAAAGCCCATGACCCGGAAAGACTCGTTGAGGTGGCGAAACTCTTTGGCGTCGTCTATCTGGGGAATCGTGCCTGCAGACGAGCTCAAATACCTGTACTTGGACAAATCATTCGAGAGCGAGTACTTTGAAGCCAATGTGGCCTCGGACTCCCCTTGTAACATCTGATAAAACACATGATAGTTTCTCTCTGCTTTCAGCTGGTGTGATACTCGTGATTTCTCGAGCAAGTAGTAGTCGATCGTGGCGCCGCTGATGATGCCGTGTGAATCGAAGTAAATCTTGATGAATTTACCGAAACGTGACGAGTTGTTGTTTTTGATTGTTTTCGCATTTCCAAAACTCTCTAGAATCGGGTTGGCGCGTAAAATCTTCTCGTGGATGTCGTCTCTGTCCTCACTGGAGGACCCTGTTTCGGAAAGCGTTGAGATCAGCGAAAGGTACTGTATGATTTTCTTTGTGTTTTCCGTTTTTCCTGCACCACTTTCTCCAGTCACCAAAATGGACTGGTCTTTTTTGTTTGCAACGAGGTTACGGTGTGAGTTCTCCGCAATGGCAAAGATGTGCGGAGGCAATCTATCGTCGGCCTTCAGTCCCAGGCCATGAAAGCTTCTGAGCACCAGATTTTCATAGATGGGAAGCTTCTTATAAGGGTTGATGGCCACTAAAAATAGTCCCAGGTACGTGTAGATCAAGTCATCGTTGTACCGAAGAAATAAGTTATAGATCACCGAGGGCTCATTCAAATGCGTGAGCTCCGCCATATCCTCACACTTGTTGAATTTCGCTGGGTTGCAACTCTCAACAGATTTCTGCTCCATCTCTCTTATTTCCTCCTGTACACCGTTTTTGATGGAGACCCGAATCACGCCGTTTGCAAGGTAGTCAGTGATGGATCCACGGACAAAAAGCTCGTCTTTGTCCGGCACCCAAACACAATTTTTGGATGTTAAGTCGTCGTCCGCCATGGGTATAAGAGAATGTGGGTTTTTTGTAGGCACGAAGGCGGGATAAGAAGGAACAACGACAACGGCTCTGAAGACGCCTATGTGAGAGGATGTTCAAGCTATGACTTTTGTTTTCTCAATTGTTGATACGATGTGCCTGTTTATCACGTGATCGTGTGTTTACAGTTCAGTCGTTCGTTTTCTTGTTTCCAGTGGTAATGATTCTTTTCGCGCGCGTTTTGATATCGGGCCGCGGCAACTTCTTTGCAAGCTATTATTAGATGTGTGATTGTAATCTCGCTGCTAAAAGATGTAAACAGTGAATCAAAGATCTCGTTCCGATCTTCAAATCTACTTGTATAACTCTTATTATTGAGATGGTCGAAGTAAGCCATGCTATATCTATTGTGCTTGCTTATCTACCTGGCTATGTCGTGACCCGCGACACCAATCGTATACATCTCATAATCACAATACCCAAGCCAGTCTTTCACGCCTTCTGACAAAATCTTAGCAACTGATTGTCGATATGCTTCCTTCTACTCTTACTTTCGATGCAATCGGCAGACTCCAGCTTGCATCGTTATCCGGAACGGGGGAATATGCAGAGAACGCTGATTCACCTTGCATGGTGGGCGTGGGGTATGCAGAAGACTCGCGGTGAGAAAATATCAGTGATTGGGAGGCCAGGGGAGGAGTCAACGGTACAATATCCGGTCTTGTAGGAGGCATCGTGATCTTCTTGACATCAGTGGTGCTGAGCTTCAATATTATATCAGCTGCGCATGTCAATTCGGGAGATATTGGTGCAAGTGAGTTGTCTGCCAACGCCGACTGTCCTTGCTCGTGAACCACTCGCATGACGGCACTGTTTCTGTTGGAAAAATTGTGAATGACAGGAATCACACCAAGATCTTCGAATTTGCGCTGAATTACATCAGATAGTTCTGCAGTATGCATGATCATCACCACCGCTATCCTCCTAATCATGTTCAATGCATGTGTATCGAACCCCAGTAGAAATGGGCCATGAACAGTAGGTACCGCGTTTTCGTCCTCTGGGTCTGCCAGCAGATGATCCAGATTGTTTTGCTCTTTGCCAATGAGTCCTTCCAAGTACGACGCGGCCGTGGTGACACCCAACATCGAGCATGCTAATAGATTGGCAGTAACAGCAACCAAAGACGTTGGCATTGTCAAGAAAAATCGATCATACAAGGAAACCTCACAAAAGAATCTTCCTACTGCAGTGACAGCCGAGACTTTCAGCGCCATCGAATCATTTCGGAGATTAGACGGGCGGTTGTATTTGCATGGAGTAACATTGAAGGAAACGCCTGCCTCGGCAATTGCCAATTGAAGACATTCTTCAAGCAGGGGATGGCTCAACAGCCACTCGAGGGTTGATAGGATGTGCATCTCCATTTGTACGAACATCTCCTCGTCGTATGCCTGCCGGCACATGATGGCCAATTCTCTCAAAGTCGGGACTCTCAGCTTCTTATCCTCGTACTTTCCAGCAATCCAAAGGGCAGTGCATCCCACTAGCTGATAGTGACGCTTGAAGACAATCCTCTTGGCACAGTAGCGGTCGATTATGTTAACACAGAGAAACAACGTCGAGGGTTGCAAGCGAAACAGAGAGTGGAGCTCAATCAAAAAATCCAAGAGATAGGGGCGCATGTACCATTGAACTTCAGGTTGGATGTCAATCATTTGAGGGTTCACACTCAGCTGTGACTCCAAGACGGATAACCACTTCTTCACATCTTCAGAGTACTCAGAAATGAGCTTCTTATTAGCTTGCGACTCGAGCACTTCGAGCACATATGGATAGCCTCTGACTGGGGGATGCGGTGGGCCAAAAAGTTTTGACGACATATTTGATCAATTGTGGATAGAGCGGGAATCTGGCTATAAAATAGTGGACAAAAGGTATAAGAATGTGATGAAAAGGCTTCAAGCGAGTATGCTCCTCAAAACTTTGGAGGTGAAAACCGGGGTCAGTCTTTTGTTGACGAGCTGCGGAGAACGTATGGTCGGAATTGCAGCCAAAAAAGAAATGTGAAGATGGTAGGTATAAAAGCAGCTGAAGTCTCGTGATGTCAATCAGATAACTCGGTGATTTATCGACTGCGATTTGTTCGAGAGAATCCTGGATTTTCCAATTAATACCTATGGTCACACAAGCAAAAATGCAACAGACTGTAGTTCGTTCTTTGTCGACGGAGGAAATGAAAGTAAGTATGACGCTCAAAAATTAGGTAAAGAATGGACAAGCAGCGACTCTGAGAGACGAATGATGCGCTCGGGTGTGGGTATAGGTTTGACGGGCTGAAAGCAGTCGGTGTAAAGAATGGAAAGAAAGCAAACTGTTCTTGGAATGCTTCAATGGAATATGGCTGAAGTCCAGTGAGAGGTTCCTGAAATGGAGGCCCGAGGCTTTTAAAGGAATCTCGCAGAGGAGACGCCGCGTCGCGAAAACATACTTTTGTTGCAGCATCAGGAGCACAGGAGGGTCAATTCCTGCATGGACGCGTGCACCGTACATAACGAGCGTGACGAATGCGCGAGTCTCCAGATTCTGGCGGCGTCCTTCCTTCCTGTGGCACCGCGATGCGTTGAACGCGCGAAAGCCTCTCGCGTTTCCCGGGCCGGTCTCAAGGCCAGCTAGGCGAGGCGCATGGCGATTTGCGGCGCGTATTTGAGTGTAATGTAGTCAACGAAACATTTGCTTGATCGTACTGTTTTGTTTTTTGCTTCGCGCCTGCTTATTTGGCCTCAAGACACATGAAAGCCATAGTTCATCTGGCCAATTGACTATGCCTGTTTAGTTCACAAACGCGCGGAAAACGCGTTTATTGAATTTACGATTTGCACTATAGACGCGATTGCACTCATTGCTCGATCGGCGCGCGACTTCATCGGCTCCTTCTGAATTTTTTGGGTTTTCGTTTCTTTAGACTTCAAGCTGACTCGGTTAAGCTCATTGCGTCGGGTGAGGGCCTTGCTTTTCAGTATACATCCCGCATGAAAATCTCCACTGTAGTATCCAATTGACCCAGTTGACATGCCAACTACCAGGTAGAAGCTTATTGGGGTCCTTTTTGGTTCCACCACTCCAAAAGCATTGTCAGCTAAAACTCGTGGTAAATTATTTCGCACCTGAAAGTCGTTTGCTCCATGGGTGATCTCACTGTCTCTCACACAAGGCGAGCGTTGTTGGCTTTGTCGCTTCTCTATTCCCATTTAGCCAAACTAAGGTCGTCTTCTGCACTTTTGCGATGGGTGCATCTTTTTATGTTTTGAATGAGTTTACGTCCATACGAACTTTCAATTCTATTGTGTCATCTTTTCATAAGTATTACTTTAAGGCCGATACAAACTTACGCGAGACAGACGCAATCCCACGTCGAATTCAGTGTCCCATGTTGGTCAACTCTGTTGAAATTGAGCGCTTTTCCTCTTTTTGCATTAAAAAAGTCTCTGCTTTGCTTTATATGGCTCACGCAGAATTTCTCAAAGCTCAAAACGCCCCTTGGCCACGTCCACCATTGGCCTGATCGTCCTTGTTCTTGATTGTTTCATCAACAGAGAGCAATAACGTAGCCGCCTCCGTGGCAGACTGAAGCGCGTTGATCTTTACAAGAGAAGGTTCCCAAATGAAGCCCTCCATGTTGTTACCAACTGACTCTTTTTGGAAATCCACACCATACCACATCTCACCCTTTGCATGAGAACTGCGCAAAACGTTCAAAAGCTCTATTCCGTCCAAGCCAGCATTCTCACAAAGCTGACGAGGAATGATCTCCAAAGCTCTAGCGTAAGCACCAATGATTAACTGTTGTTTGCCAGCCACTGTCTTCGAGAATTCTCTCAAATGCTTAGAGATCTCCATCTCGACCGCACCTCCTCCAGCAACAACAGAGCTATGTTTCACTGCTCTTTTGACAATCATGATAGCATCATGCAACGATCTCTCCACTTCAGCAATCACCTGCTCTGCGCCACCCCGCAAGATCAACGTACAGGTCTTGGCTTCGGAGCATCCGCGAAATAAGTTATAACGTTCACCGCCAATCTGCACCTCCTCAAACTCTTGACATGTTCCTAAATTATCCTCGTCGATTTTGGTCACCGTTGACTGAACTGAACCGCCCACTGCTTTGATAACGCGGTCCAAGTCCTCTGTGGCGACTCTACCCGCGCAAAAAATGTTTCTGTCAGCGAAGTACTGCGTGGCTAAATCACCAATAGGCAACTTCGAGAGAACAATATCAGCTCCGGCTTTACTGATGGCATCCAACTTGTTGAAAATGATCTTCCATTCGGCATCGACAATATCCTGGTAATCTTTAACCTGCTCCACGCGTACTTCGGCGTTGTCCTTTTCTGCTTTGAGTTCCAATTCCACATTCAAACACAAAATTTTGGGGTTGGTGAACTGCTTGGGTTGCTGCTCGAAACCAGCATAACTGAACGTCTTCTTGAAGGCGACACCATCAATAAACAAGGAATCTTCCATAGCACCGCCGGGAACCTTTTTGATGCCAATCATGGACTCGTCCAAGCCATCGTCCAATGACATGACAGCGTCAACTACCATCTTGGTAAAGAACTTGGAGTTTCTGCTGATCAATTTGGATGACATCGCGGTGGTTGCACATCTCTCCAAGAGGTCTCTAAAGTCTGCGGAATTGTTCTTCTCGATTTCCACTTGAATCTCCTTTATCTTTGCAACAGCCAAGTCACACGCTCTGCGTAAGCCCTTGATGATCAAATGAGGTGATATTCCATCCTCGATGAACGCTTTGCTCTCTTTTAGAAACTCACCAGCTAAAACTGTGACAGACGTGGTGCCATCGCCAACCTCGGCATCTTGAGAGCGGGAAATATCCACCAACATCTTGGCCGCAGGGTGAACAATATCCAAAAGCTTCAAGATTGTCGCACCATCGTTGGAGATGGTGGTTCTCCCGTTGGAAGACTTGATCAAAATGTCAGAGCCAAACGGGCCCAATGTGGGTTTGAGAGTCTCTTGGATAGCAAGACAAGCATTGATGTTATTGAGTATCTGACCTTTTCCCTGAGAGTCATCAGTTCCTTCTTTCAACACCACGATTGTTGGTGTTTGGTTATTGAAAGCCATAGTCCTGTCCTGGTAGAGTAAGTTGACGTAACGTAGACACTTGATCTCAGCAGAGAAAAAAATACCATGTATGGGGTGTGCGCGAATCAACTTTTTAGTTGAAGTCAAAAGGGCGATTTGAATGATATTTTGATATAGAAGCTTTTGTGACTAGGATGAAATATTAAGAAGAATTATATAAGCATTTTATTTTCACTTTTATCTTGGATAAAATACATGATTGTGGGTGTTCGATAGTATTACTTGTTGCTATCATAGTACAGTCAATTAGGTGCGCATTCGCTTCAGCTGAAAAAACGATTCGAGAAGGCTTAACCAACCAACATCACGTGTACACTTCACATAACCACCTGCTTGTTCTGAAATGTTCAGTAACAAAATGGTTGCTCTTAAGGCGGGAAGCCAAACACAGTTTGTTAGAAACGCTTCGAGGAAAGTCGCCATGGTTAATGACGTGCATCTTTCAAATCGGAGAGTCATGAAGAAGATCAAGATGGGCGCGGCCAGACCAGCCGTCTTCTATCAATTTGATACGCTAGTGGAGTTTAGTGATGGGTCCGTGATTAAGAGAAGGTCACAGGCACCAAAGGACGAAATTCGTCTCATCAGCGATCAGAAGAACAACGCTTTGTGGAATCCTCACCGCTCGGACTTGTCAAGTGGTGACCTTAGTGCAACAGGCAGAGTTGGTCTGTTCATGAAGAAGTTTGCGCAATTTCAGGAAGAGCCATCCGAGACGAGTGAACAGGAAGGTGATAGTTTGGTAGATCTCTTGGGCCACAACGTAACGGAAGTTCAGAAGGGTGGTAAGTTGAGAGAGAAGAAGAAAAGTAGAAAGTAGCCAGAAAGCTTCGTGTGGACTTGTAAATACTAGATATATGATATTCAAATGAACAAATTTGACAGCAAACGCATACACACTGTAGTTACAAATACTTGATTTACAGAAGCAACTTTAGAATCAAGAGCCAGCTACACGTATGAATAAAGCGGGCATTTTATGCAAAAATTCTGCCATGTCTAATGTGATCTATAAATATTATTGAAATTCGACACTCGTATCGTGCATAAAAAATCTCTTGATATCCGCTACCGGAACCCCGGCATTGTGCAATTCAGATGCACACCAATCCAAAATTATATCATCGTTCTCTTTTTGAGCCTGTCGAAGTATGATTTCAAGACAGAGAATTCTGTTTTCATTGTCGATCAAAAGGAACTTTCCAAGCTCTGAAGGTATGTCATATGACAGCAAGTTCACGTGATCACTCGAAGACCTACTAATGGTGTAGCTCAAGCTCAGGTAAAGCTTTCTTGCAGGTCTATTACCGATATGGGCCGAAAAATGACGTATGAGGGTAGTGGTCAAGAGACGGTAAACGGAAAGCTCATTTTTTCTCCTGTAAAGATTTTTGGTGAATTTACTCAAAAAATCGACTCTGAGCTCATAGTAGTGTCTATGTTCACTCTCGTCTGTATTCGTGCTAGCTGGTGAGATTTTGTTCAGCAAGAAATACTCCATCACCTTCATGGCGCCTTTATATGACACCCGAAAATCGTTCATAAGGCACATCTCAACGCATTGTCTGATCAGATTTTTTGCGAGAAGCTTGTTAATAATGATGAGGAAATCTTCCGTGTTGATGCCGTTTTTGGTCTTAAAGATGACCTGAAGTATCTTTTCGGCGGCTTCTTCGCGGTTTTGTGAGATGAAAGAGGCAAACAACAGTGAGAGCATATTTCTTTTCAAAGGTGGCTTCAAGCTTCGGGTCACAAAGTCAAATTGAGAACGGTAGGTGTCATTCTGTCCGAAGAAAGATAATGTGAAGTCCACGAAGTCAGGATGCGTATACAGTGACTCGGGAAAATGGTTGAGCAATAAATCACCTACCAAATTCTTGTCAGTCATTTTTTCGACAATGGCTCGAAACAAATAAATGTTCTTCTTGCCAAATGCTGGATTACATGCACAGGTCGATTTCCATAGGTCGGCTGCTCTGTAATAATTGCCGTGAGCAATATTTGCTGCAATCAACGCTTTTCTCGTGGTTTCGAGCATTTCTGGAGTGATGCGACCAGTATTTTTGCACATCCAAATATCGTGCAACAAATTTGCAAAGTATGGTGTTCGACCAGAGCACATGTTTTTTATGGCTTTCGTGATCACTTCAGGGCGGTAGTCGCGCTTGTGAATACTTAAAACTTTAAAGATTGCAAAGGAGTGATAATTGTCCATCAAACTATCGCTGATGCTGAGACCCAGGATGACTCTCTCCAAAGTGTCCGTTTTGAATTCAATAGACGAGTCTTGTGAGTGTATGCTAAACAGAGCCCCGACAAGTGGTTCGCCAGAAGAAATCGAGATTCTTATGAGGAGATCCAAACATGATGATACCGTATCATTCCAAATATGCGCTCCTAAGTCGTCTAATGGATCGGTATCTCTCAATTTATTACAGGCGGACTCGATCTCGATGATGAGAACTCTTTCGTATATTCCCAACAAACCTGCACGTTTCATGAGTTGCACTCCGGCAATGAATGACAGAAAATTTCGCCGGGCAATACTCTGAAACAACTGGTCCAAGTAGAAGCCTCTCATAGACCTGGACAGTGCGAAACCACGACATAGTTCCAGTACGACTTGTGCTTGATCACGCAAGTTTCGTAGATCGTCGAAGATGATCTGGGACTTGTCATTGTATAGATGAGATATCTTTAGTGCTGCTCGTTGGAAGGATGTCTCCAGATCGAAAATCTCAGAGACAATTGATAGTCTCGTAGCGGTGGCTCGCTCAAGAGACGCCTTTGAATGCAAATTACCTCTGGAGAAGCGTATCAGTCTTCTCGGTACATCAGTGCTATCATGTCTTGTGCGTATATATCTCACCGATCTAAGGCCAACCCGCCGTGGCACATTCGCTAGTAGTCGTATCATCATCAATCACTCTATCTTGATCTCACATTCATCTCAAGAATGGTCTTCTCACTGCATTCCTATTCTGCAGTACCAGCAGTAGCAGATGTGAAAGCTGCGAGCTACTGCGCACTATTCGAATGAGTTGCAACATTGAGCCACGCGAGAAACTTTGTTCTATCACACCCTCAAAGTGCCACATCCTTCTTGTCAACATTACATTCTTGCAGAAACAAAGCATGATTTCATATATGCGAAAAAATCTAAACCTCGATTAAAAGGACACCATTGTCTCACATTTTCTGGCTTTACATGATTGCGCAATCGACAAGGCTCAACCCGTACATGACTTTCTCCACGTGCTTCTTAATGAGAGGCCAGTCTTGCCTCCGTTGAACGAATTCGTAAACTTCTTCTTGGCTGAAAATCCCGTTGAATTTGGATAAGTCACTCACAATCTGCCCAATTGCCCGAGCGTCTTCTCCCCCTATGAGATAGATCGTGCCAATCTTCTTGAGCGCTTGAAAAAGCGGGTATACCATTCTCTTGTTGCTTGAGATGTGGTGTACGATGAAATCGTAGTAGAGATTCAAGTCAAATATCAAGATTACGGCGCCTTCAACTGATACTGTGCTTCTCTTCAACAGCTTGACAATAGCCTGAAAGAACCGCTCTGCGACTTCTTGCTGGAAAACTTCAACAATGGATTTTTCAGCTGAGCCAACAAGTAAGTCGATATTATCCTCCAAGATCAGCACCACTTTTTGTGCCGCCAAAGTGGGTCCGTCTCCTATGGCTCCCTTGGGTGGGTTGTAATCGGAATCCTTCAACGTGGAAAGAAAAACCGATTCAATCTCTTTAAAGAGCACCTCAATTCCAACATTGAGTCCATCCGCAACATACTTATCCACCATTGCCTCCAATTTGCGTTTTGATTGAAGCGATGGATTCAACACTGAATTTTCGTTCCTTACTATGTCTTTGTTGATCATCTCCTCTTTGTAGAAGATTTCAAGCATCTGCACTATCATGTCGGCCATATGGATCAGTTCGAAGAAGATTACCAAGGGCCCGATAGCGCTACCGGTCGTGTCTTGAGCGTCGATGCAAAGATCTTTAGGGTTGTAGTCTTTCAAGTATTTGAGCGCTTTTTCGAAGCCACTTCTTAAGTGTTCCGTGCCTATAAGTTCAAGCGCGTCCATGAACTCTTCTTGCATTGTCGCACGTACTTGCAATAAAACTGAGTTGATTGTGAACTCATTGAATTGGTGAAGTCTGTCGAGGGATTGTTTAGCGCCTTTCAAGATATCGAAGGCCAATTCTGGACTGAAGACTTTATTCAAGGATTTGAGATTTTCGGCCAAAATTCTCGCATTCGCTTGGCCCCTTGAATAGTTGAGAACATTGTCATTAGTGGGCTCCTCAGAGGAAGCTAAAGCACCTCCGTTTATGGTGAAAACTTTTTTGAAATTCGTCAAAAAGTCATTTTTGGAGGTCACTTTCACATGTCGCAAGATATTCTGCGATGTTTCAGCCTCCCTTTCCTCCACGCTCTTCTTCCATCCTCTGATACGCTCCGCGCAAAAGTCTCTGAAATTTGTTTTCTCATCATTCATGTATTCCGAGATATATGAATCGTAAGACACATCTATCAATTGACGCATGAGGTTATGATATGAATCCCCAACGTTCTCACAAGGCGTGAGCTTATTAATAAACGTATTGGTGAGACTTTCATACATTCTGGGGATGAATTCAAGGTAGAGTCCGTTCTCTTTTGCAGAAGTAGTCAACACCAAGAGCGCCTCCTGGAGTTGGTTTGTGATAATTTCCTCGCTTATCTTGTACATCATAGGTACGGACTGGGGAAATATCAAATCGACTACCCTGGACAATTCGTTGAAGACCGAGGATAATTCATCCACAAACTCGGCAATGGAATCTTCATTGACTGTCTTAGAAATTGAGTGGTCATTTAAGTCATCGCCCTTGACACTGCTGTCGTGCGGTGGTCGCAGCTCAGTAAAAAACTCGTCTGAAAGAAGAAGCTCAGGGTTCAAAAACTTGATGGTCTCGTTGTCAAAGCAGGTCTTCTGGAGAAAAAAATCTATAAGAGTTTGATCGTTTTTCAAATCGATTAAGATGTTCACGTACTTCTTCGTTTCTTCATAGTCTTGGATATCGTAGTGAATTTCTAGTTCACGAAGTAACGCATTTTCAAAAATCTCCATGAGGTCTGTAATTTTTTGACGGACGAACACTCGTGAGGTCTCACTGGGATCGATACTGTTGAACCTGAGTAAATTCGATAAAAGTTTCGCTTGATCCTGTGGGGTCTGAAAGTTTGTGAATATCTTTAGTTGGTTGTAAGCCTTATCGTTCTTCAAGTCGTTATAGTATCTATTGAGGCAATTTCGTATCTTCAACATCTGAAATTTTGCCAATCTTGGAACCTTATAGACCTTGTTCAAACATCGCAATGGGTCTTCAAAAGTTTCGAAATCGCAGGCTTGTAGTCCCTCTTGAGGAGCGTCTAGTCCATTCTTCCACACTCCCATTCGTTGTAGCTTCAGAACCCATATTGTCGGGTCCTTCACAGCCTTGTATGTATTTTTGGAAACAAGTGAGAACAGTAAGAGGTCTGGGATTTCTAGAAACCAGGCGATGGATCGTGCCACTGATAGAGGAATAACTTTGTCATTATAAACGTCGATGTCGGTGTTCCAAAGCACCTGAGCCATTGGAATTCAAGGAACACTTGATACAAGTAGCCGAGTGTGCGTGGGCACTTATTTCGTGAGTTCTGGTGCATGATGACGATTCGCGGGGAGATTGAATTGAGTCTAGCGGGAAAAACTTCTAATTCTCGCTCGAGGGAATAGTAATACATCAAAGATGGCTCCCCCAGTGAGCTGTCATACTGTTTTTAAACTATACAAATTTCTAGAAATTCTTTTTGAATACAAGCCCACAATTTTTCCCAAAGAAGATTCATTCATTTTTTTTTTTGTCTGTGTTAAAAGTTATCACTTTCTCGCGAAGAAACGTATTTTTATGTTAGGAAAGTGTCTGTTGCAAACTGTGGTGTGGTGAATCTTTTCGGATTCATTTGACAAACTCGAATTTCATGAGAGCAAAGAAATCTGGAGACCGACATCCAGCGTATGAAAACCAATTCTTCAAAAAGCCAACAAATTTCTGCAAACAAAAAAAAGAGAAATTAATGCGCTGCACTAGGCGAATCAGGGAATTGAGCCAATATGAGACAGACAAAATACACTCGAACGCTAATATTATCATCACCAAACAATAACATCCTTGAAGTTTCCCAAAAATTTGCTAGACAAGATTGGGGAAAGCTACAGAGAATTTGGGTCTCAGAAGGTATGTGTAAAATTAGGTCTCATCGCTACCCGTTGTGCCCTGGCCTCTTCCCGTATTTTTGTAGCGCAGACCGCGAATCGAAGTACTATATGGCCGGCATCAAACACCATACTCGGTGTACCTCATCATTTCTGCCTTTCGCCCATAAAAGCTCATTAATGTTGTCAGGTTTTGCATTTTCACCAATCCACGAGCTATGATAAAACTTGCACATCAACATGCAGCACTTTCAATACCTAGCTCTCATTGTGTCCTACTAAATCAGCTAGAACTACCGACGCCTTCTGCACACCCACCGATCAGACTCTTCAAGCGTAGAAGTTATAGATATATTCGATCATGGCCCTTCAAGAGTTCAAGGAACTTTCACAATGACCAGATGTTACGACATGCTCTCAACGAGCTCGCTTTTATTACAGATCACTCATGCATAAATGGTGTCCAAGCGACTCGAGAGTCGCCTCGAAAACCACACGGTCCTAACTCGTTCTCGTCGAGATACCCGGCAAGAAATGTATCTCAACACCACGTTAATTTCTCAAATCCACGTGTCTCATTCGTCAAAATCAAGAGGGATTTTGGACTGTACTCCAGAAATTTCGAAACTTTCTCTAACGTGCCCAATCGAATATATCGATTTTTGCAAAAAGAGACCAAAATGCTTTCCGAGACTCTTGGCATGGATCAAAATTTTGGACTCAACCCTATCAATACATCACACTTGAATGAATCAATACAAAAAGAACTCGGGCAGCAAATGGACGACTATAATCGCTTAGTAGTTTTGCTATCACACCATCCTTTGGCGGTACCATATCTTACTCTGCTTGAGTTTTACAATTCCATACCTAGGGTTCTTCCTGCTGACAAAGAGGCGCTCCTCAAAACCCTTATGTTCAACAATGCATGGGACGAGTTTTGGACAATCATCTTTTCAGAAAATACGTCACTCTCTGACCTCGAAGAAACGGTTGATCTCATTTGCACATTTCTCACGACCAATAAGAGCATGGAGGTAGGGTTATGGCTTGCCCTTGAATCAGCAAAAAAGCAAGCACCCAACAGAAATATATTCAATCCCATTTGCGAGTTGTTTCAGTACAAACGTGGCATAAATTCGGAGAAATTCTCTTTGTTTCATCAAATAATTGCTGCTCCCAGCTTTTCTTCGGTGGAGAGCTTACTAGAACTGCAACTAGATACCAAAATGAACGAGACAAAGTCGCGTCTTACTGATCTCAAGGCTTTCTCAATCATCAAGTGTGCGCTGGCATCCTCGTCAGATGTGTCTGCTTCCCAAATAATCGGGCAATGCTCAAGACACCCAGACGTACACAAAATTCCCGGTTTCACCTCAATGATACTAGCCAAAATTCCTGACCCACATCTAGCGAGCTATTTTGCTTCTCACAGAGCCTCGCTATATAACGAGCGAGACTTATACTGTCTCATACAAATGACTCATGCTGAAAGACACTATCAATTATATCTAGCACTTTGTCAAAGCGTTAGAAAAGGCCTCATACAGAGCGATTATGTGATCAACTGCTTCGTAATGAGAACCCACCTTGTATCAGAGAACGTGTTTTCATCTCTTATCAAGAAGCATTATCGACTTATCAATGCTGAGACTTTCAGCAATGTGTTCATCTCCCTCATCAAAACGTCAGAAGGGCGACATGTGCTCAGAACCATTAGTCGACGGCAGAACCAAAAGTTTGCTGACTTGGTGGACAAAGTTATCCACGCAACGTCGGATAGTTCGATGCTCGTTTATTTGCTCGAATTGTCAAGCAAGAATGAGCGCACAATAACTCGAGAGATACTCAAGAGACTTAGACCGCAAAAGGACCACATCGAAATTTTTTTGAAACACAAATCAACGGAATACAACCTAACTGAGATTTGGCGTTACGGTATCAGAGAAAACCTCCTCGATGAATCTAATACGGGAGAATTATTTCAAAAGATAATCATGAAAAGTTGGAATGTCAACAGTTGTCTGAGCCGGTCAAAAGCCCGCGACGAGACCGACATAGATAGAGACTTTCGTGAGCAGTTCAAAAACTCGACGTCAGGTGAGAAACGAAGGCTTAAAGCCAGGTTGCAAGCGATGGCTCAAGCACTTTCGCTTGCAGATGCATCACAAATAGCCGACACGTTCAATAATTTGAATACATTTTTATTCAGAGGAAAGCGGTTTGTGATACGTGACAAGTTCGGCAAAGAATACATTTTAAATCATTTGTTGAAATTCACAGTGAAGTTCGTTTTTCGATCTGATGAATATGAGAAGAGCGCTTACAAGATGAAATCAATATTAAAAGGTCTCAATTTTGATTCAATTGTCATGCAAGCATCGATTTTCAAATATATGACGATGCACAAACCTAGAATTTCCTTGAGTATTCTTGAAAACTATAAACAAAAACGCAGGGTCCTCCACAGACTTATAATGAGCGATATTGAGGAAGCAATCTTGACATCAAATAAAATGGCTAAACGTGATAGACTTCAATTATTTCGTGAATTCCAGCGAAAGAAGGCTCAATTTGGGATCAGCACCCAACTTCATTTAGGAAGCATGACGTTGATGGGGAATCTTATGTTCGATGTCGCGAGAGAAACGAAGGACACAAATGAGTTCGATGACTTTATTCGAATGGCATATAGAAAGGGTGTGCCAGCTAATGTTATAAAGGCCTGGTCCGATAAGAGGTAGGGTCAGTCTTTACTATGCACTTGTATAAACTTCATTGCATCTTTTCTGCTCTTGTCACGATAGCGCCTATTGCCAAACTATTGTTAGTAAGTTCCAAATGAAATTTCATCAAAGGATTACGTACCCATACCCGCACCTGTTGGGGGGATAAATTGCAATTCTTTGCGATCCTTTCTCTCTCGATCTTGTTTGGATAGCAACCGATACTATATGAGGCCTCGAGGTATCGCTTTGCAGCCTTGCTTAAGACATTCCTTCGTCTGTATAGCCTTTCTTTGTAATGTTTGACGGAAATCAGCGCTGAGTTTATTCTACATCCAATGCTCTGGGGTTTCACCATCAACTTGTTGAGTGATCGCTTCAAAAATACTCGACGTTCTAGCTGCATTATGTCATTGTCAAGATTTAAGTTCACAAAATTTGTAAGCTGGGAGTTAGTAACCAATCTAACATGTGTGGTTTGGACTTGAACATACCCGCTTCATCATGGTAGTGAAAGAATCACTTGGAGAATTCACAAGCGGATCTGAGGCTTGTACGTAATGCGAACAGAATGACTGCACTCTTGAGAGATTTGACTTAAAGTCTTTGAAGCTCTTTTTTGATTCCATCTTGAAAGAAGAGAATACTTTCGTATATAGTTTTATGTACGCATTCAGCGCGGCTTCCGCGGACATATATATCTGCATGCCTCCGGCTCACACTTTTCGTGTGCGTATTTCCTCACCACCTTAAAACGTTTCTGATGCAGGCTGAACCCTCACACTTCGTTGAAACTTCATTACCTGTTCGAAAAAGTATTCATCACATCCTGTACTTTCAAACCGAAAACTGAATTGTTATAATTTATCGGCGCCTTAGCATGTTTCGCTTTGAATTTGACAACTTTGAACTCTGGTATTTTTCTAAACGAGCTTTTGCCATAAGTGCTCGCGCAACTTTTTTGGTAGGAACCGATGGCGTACTTGTTCGGAGATTGTCGCTTCGCGTAGTCTTCTAAATATGATGTGTCTAGCAGGGCAAGGTACTTGAAGTAGATCTCGAAGACTCTATTGCGCGTTTTCCATACCTACTGAGTTAGTTGAATTCCAGGTCAAATGTAATGGGTGATAACACGTACTTTTGAGACAATTCTAGACTTTTGCGAGAGCATCGTGCAACCTGGAAGTAGCATTTGCAAGTGCTGTCTTGCCATGATAAACTGATTTCTGGCCCGATATCGTTTGGTAAGAGCATCATCCAGCAGGTTGCATTTTCGATGTAAGTTTGCTGACCTGAATGGAAAGGGCTGCTCGTGCGTTTGGGCCAATTGATCGATAAGCGGTAATTTGAAGCTCATTGTAAATAAAGGACAGTTTTGCCTCATTTGTGTGGAAGATTGTTGTATTTTTTTTGTATTGAATTTTTTACGTACTTAATAGTCGCAGACGTTTTGAGTATTTATGGGCGAGTGGTAGATGTGTGAGTCCATTTCCCATTTCAGTTGTAAATGCCCTGAGTGAGCAACTGGAACTGGTCGTAAAGCCGCGTATACACACTCCCTGCGCTTTTCGCAATCAATGTTGCCTCAACGAAAGTCTTGCACTCTTCGTCGGCCAAATCCAACTGTAAACGTTGCCTCAATAAAACTGTAGTCTGCGGTCCATTTTTAAAGCAAGGAAGAGCGGAATCTTTTTGCATCAAATCGACGAGATTAATCAAATGACTGTAATGCCTCCGCAAGGACAAGAAGCACTCCTGACACAAGTTGACAAATAGCTTGTAAAACTGCGAGTCGAGCCCCCCAAGTACCTCGATATACTCAAAGGTCAATTTGAAAGGGGCAGCTTCAAACCCAACGCTACCAGGGGAGTTAGATAGTATAAAGCCAAAGTCGATGTGTATAATGTGTCCATCATTGTCTAGCATTATGTTTCCATTGTGTCGATCTTTGATTTGAAGGACATAGCAAATGATGGAGTAGGCAGCGAGACTTTGAGCGAAGCATTTTTGGGCTTTTTTGTAGCGAGTGCACAGTTCGTCACCGTAAATTTTCAAGAAATAGTCCTTGATTGATGCCACAACTCCTTTGGGATTATCTCCGCTCTTGATTGACATTTCTGTCATTGTTTTCTTAATTGAGTGGATCGAGAGCGCATTGTTGATGGTCTCTACTAGCCCCGAATTCGAGCTAGTAATGACAATTTTCATATTTTTGGTCCAGGCGCTTATATTGTCTAAATTCCAAGCATGGGAGATGACAGAAATCAATTGGCAAGCAAAAGCTTCCTGCTGTAGGTCGTCTCCATTCTTAACAATGACAGAGCATAGCTCCCAATTAGGAAGATGCCCGAAGGCGCTTCTCTTGCGAATGCGAGCCCGCTTTGTGGCCCAGTCTTCGCCGATTTTGAAATCGTTCTCAAGTTTTCTCTCACCTGCGTCTTGATCGAATTGTCCGTCATCGATGCCACTTATTTCACGAATCAGATGATAATCAAAGCTCTCGAATTGATCTTGAAGAGACTCCATTGAGCTAATGATGCGTGCCCTAATGGAAGACGAGTGTTCTGAGTTTGCTTGACCTGATTTTTCCAATTGCTTTAGCATGACTGCAGCAATTCTTATCTGTGTCGATATGTCCCGTGTTTTCACACTGGGCAGTGTGGAAAACAATTCTTGAGGGCTCCTAATACGACTTCTAGTCGATGAAATTTCCTTTATGACTCCTGATGGTGGCGAGTTTTGGTCACTTGGGCCGATCATGTTAGCTCTCAAATAGTCCAGGAAGTGGGACTTTTGATTTGATAAAGTCACCACGGAAAATTCTCCAAGATCAGCCTCTTCCTCGTGCACGCCCTCCGTAGAGAACGGCTCATTTCCCACCGGTTTTGGGACCGTATTTGGCGCTTCGCAATCTGCCTTATTGATCGCTTGTGAGAGGACATTTTTATTATATTCCGTGGAGGGATCAAAGTCCATTTCCTCACTTAGGTACTCAATGAGTAGCAAATACGGCACCCTCTCCGCAGAATTAAGCACACAAGCCTCGGTGACGTTGATTTTGAGAATACGGTGGAATTTTCTCTTTGAAGAATTGCTGGGGGGAAAAAGTTGAGGAATGTCTATCTGAGACGGAAGTAAGCCGCTGTTAATGATTGATAGCTCTGCCCTCAAACTTGTGAGGCGGGCTTCTTTCGGTACTTGCGATAGTCTCGAGGATATGTTCTGCAACACCATCATGAGCTCCGTTTCCTTTCTGTAATAATTTGCCTTCAAAGCCCAAGTCTTGTCTTCGATCGATAAGTCTGCTCGTCTCGTGTGAAGCTCGGAAGAAGGTGGCTGTAGTCCCAAGATATCGTACGAAGCTTCAGACTTCAGACGGTAGAGGCCAGATTCTTCCAGATGGTCGTCGGTCGGAAGATTAGGCATCGAATGAGAGGCGAGATTGTTCTTACGCACCATCGCACCTTCTTCCCCAGAGAATTCCTTCGCTGTGTTTCTCCTTTGATATGCAGGCTTTTTGGGATGCAATATTATGCTTTGATGCTTCCTGTGGTCTTGCGAGTAGTCGCTATTGTAGCACATATCATCAAGATCACTGTCAAGTCCACCCAGTGATTCCGGATAGTGCTTCCCATTTTCCGAGACGGCCGATTCAGAATACCTTTGCTGACCAGAAAATACTTGATCTTGCTGCATATTTTCGCCGGCGACATAAGGTAACTCGGAAGAAATGTCTTTTCCCGAATTTTTTAAAGTAAGATTCTTTGTGAGTGAACTGTGAAAGTTTGCAAGCTTAAAAAGAAAAGACTTTTGCTGTTTACCCTGCGACACAATGATCGGCTTTGAGTATCGATGTACACTCGGCATCCCGAAAGACGCGCCGATTGTGGCACAGATCATCAAAGCAGGGTGGAGATTCTCTCTGAGCACATTGTTGGCACTTTCATCATGCCCCAGATTGAACATTATGCCTTGTAAGCTGTTGATAAAGCTTCGCACAATGTGAAATGAGTAAGAGTCTGGCTGATTTTTGAGTTCAAACACATAAGCTTGCAAATTCCAAAATACCAAGAGACAGAAATGAGGTTGCTTGCGACAGAAATCTAAGATCAAATCATGCAACGCCATGCATTCACTTTCATAACTGACCAAAATCTGTATCAATTGCGGTATAAAAAATTCAAGGTCCACATACTGGAATGTCGCTAGCTTTTCCACCAAAAGAAACTGTATTCCGACATTATCACGATGCTTGCTCAATTCATAGATGCATTCAAAACAGTCAAATTCATGTGACTTTATCTTGTCTAGAAGTTGCGTCGACATGGCCTTCCTTGCCCAAGCCACTCGACTTGACAGCCTGTTCCCGACAAACACTGGATGGTTCGAGTCACGTGATCGTACTTGCATATAAATGGCTATCTTGAAAGTTTAAATTTTCTTGCATTTCTAACTAGTTTCACAGTAAAATTATGATTTCTCAGATGCCAGGGTATCGAAGTCATCTTCGAAGGGTTGACCAGGTAAAAAAGGCATCATTTTGAAGAGCAGATGCTCTATAGTTTTCGGATCAAGACTAAAGTCAAAATCTTTGTAAAGCACATATTCTGGACCCTCCACTAATTCAGGGGCGATATTCTTTTTGAAAAGTCTAGGCAAGTACTCTTCCCCTTTCTCTGTACGCTTCTTTGCTACATGACGCTGTTCACTCTCGACTTTTGCTTTCTCCGCTGTAGCAAGTTCATGATCTCTGACACTCAAGGCATCGATTGTGGGTCCCCATAGCTTGTTCGACTCCCTGCCTAATTGCTCTGAGGGTGGCCTGACTTTAGGCCTTATCACGCTTGAGCTGTGAGTATCAAAGAATACCTTCTTAACGCCTGTCTTGACATTCTTGATCTCCATAATGTCGTTCCACTTACCGGAAATACTATACAAGTGATCGCCGTTTGAAGTGTTGATGACCTTGCCCTCAATCGCGTCGTAAACGCCACTGAGTAAACCCTTGACTTTGAATTCGATAGTTGCCTCCAAATTGAGCTTGGGGCATTTCACAACCATATTATCTCCTAATTCATATCTCAACTTTCCGAACAAAATTCCTCGACAATATACATTTGGTTGGCTCATTAGATACGATTCATCGCGGGAACCCAAGTGAACCTGTCCCCAACCCTCCATTACTGCAGCTGAAGAGTTACCGAGAAATTTCGATTTGGGGACGATTGTTCCGTCGACACGTATTTGTCGTTCTGGCACGATGTAAAAGTAAGCAGACTTGGGAGGGTGGTGGGAAACTTGTTCCGCGACGTAATAAGCAGACGACCCGTCGGATAGGTCATCCCAGTAGCAGTTGTATAACTCCCCCAAGATTGGATTTAACGGCTTCTTCACAGCCTTGGGAGCTATATGCCATGAAGCTAAGTACCATTTGGTCATCAAGAGAAATCTATCCACGTCATCAGATGTATCATCGGCCTGCAACAAGATCTGAGGGATCTGGAAAATATTTGTGATTCTCTCGAGCATGGACTTTTTCTCCAAGATGAAAGTTGGTAGAGAAATCTTAGACAAGTCTGCCCCAAGACGCAATTGTGAAATGATGCCCATTAAAATGGATTGGCCTTGGTTGTCAAGCTCGTCGATATCATCAGTGTCCTTCGCGTTCCCTACCTCCAGATTATTGGCAGATTCTTCCTCATTTGATGCAGATCGGATTTTTAAAATATCTAATTTGGAAGTGAGTTTCATGCTTAATGTATGTGAAGCTAGTACCAGCTCAAGGACTACGGAGGAGGGCGATAATGAAAGGCGGCTGGGTTGGACTGGTACGAAATAGTGCATTGCACGACTCCATGCGTGCGCTTGTGATTATTATTTCTCTGGGCTGTTAGGGAAGTAAAAAAAGACACTTGTAAATAGTCATGAGTAACCTCGCACTAGGTGTCACTCCACCCGTATCGCTAGCAAATGCTTCAGCGTCAGAGATTGCTTTGAATGACGAGCTTATCAGAGAGCTCAAGGTACGAGGGTCTTTCGAGACTGAACAGGCAACTAAAAAAAGAGTCGAGGTATTGAATACTTTTCAAAGGTTGACCGAGGAATTCGTATACATTGTCTCCAAACGAAAGAACATGAGCGACGGCATGGCAAAGGACGCAGGCGGAAAAGTATTCACATACGGTTCTTATCGGCTTGGTGTGTATGGGCCCGGTTCAGATATTGACACATTAGTGGTGGTTCCCAAACATGTGACCCGACAAGATTTCTTTGAGGTCTTCGCAGATTTACTCAAGGGGCGGTCGGAACTCGAGGAATTAACTTCAGTGCCAGATGCTTTCGTCCCGATAATAAAGATAGAATTTGCGGGTATATCTATTGATCTAATTTGCGCAAAGCTTGATATCCTGCGGGTCCCTAAAGACATGACTTTAGACAACAAAAATTTGCTTAAAAACTTGGATGAAAAGGATCTCAGGTGTCTCAATGGAACGCGTGTTACAGATGAGATTTTGCAATTAGTTCCCAAACCAACGGTATTTAAACATGCTTTACGATGCATAAAAATGTGGGCTCAGCAAAGAGCAGTATATGCCAATGTCTTTGGATTTCCGGGCGGAGTTGCATGGGCTATGCTAGTTGCAAGGATATGCCAGCTCTATCCGAATACTGTAAGTGCCGTTATCATTGAAAAATTCTTTCAGATTTATTCTCAATGGAATTGGCCGCAACCCGTGCTTCTTAAACAGATAGAAGATGGGCCATTGCAAGTTCGCGTGTGGAATCCTAGACTTTATCCTCACGATAGGCAACATCGTATGCCTGTTATTACACCAGCGTATCCGTCTATGTGCGCCACACACAACATTACAAAATCCACGAAGGAAATAGTCATGAAGGAGTTAAGCCGTGGCGCTGAAATCACACATCGAATTCTGCAAGGCTCTCTGAGCTGGTCAAGTCTATTTGAGAGACACCGGTTTTTTCATGATTACAAATTCTACTTGTGCGTGGTGGCGGCTACGAAGTCTTCTTCGGCTGAACACTTGAAATGGAGTGGTATGATAGAGAGCAAACTTCGTCTATTAGTCCAAAAACTAGAGGTCACTGAAGGTATTTCATTGGCGCATCCATACTTCAAAACCTCAGAGAACTCTTTCGTGTGTACTACAGATGAGGAGGTGACGCAAGTTGTGAATATGTATGGTACTTTGAGCGGCGAGGACTACACAAAAAAGTTGTCTGTACCAAAGCACTCTCTTCAAGATGGCGAAGGGTCTGCTAATGAAGTTCATTTGACTAAGCTATACATCGGCTTAGAGATTGCTGAAGGACAGAAGAAGCTAGACATCCAGTATCCGTGTGCCGAATTTTTTGGACTATGCAAAGGGTGGGCCACATATGATGAAAGGCTTCATTTTGTTCAGATCAAAAATGTTAAGGTATATGACCTCCCCAATGACGTTTATGTCGAGGGAGAAAAGAGACCGACTAGGCCATCAAAACGGAAAAAGCCTTCCCTTGGGCAAGACGGAGTCAAGCGTCCAAGAAGCACTATGTAACTGAGAACTCACATAGACAGCTAGATCACGGCATGACGCGTCTTGAAGTCGGCATGCACCTTCGTATGTGAGGCATGACGAAATGTTTTCATGCTCCTAAAGACAGGTGGTATTCCAGGCGTGAAGATATAGTCTCACTTGGCCAGAGTCTGATCCAAACCAAAAAACTTCAATACATAATTAACATCTCCCATGGAGTCTCTGTCACCTTGCATCACCACTGTTGGTCTGGTTGGTTCTGCGCCATTCCCCCTTCCCTGTAATACTTTTTGTGCGACTTCCCTTACGTCTGCGATGCTCAAGTTCTCTATCCTCGTTACCATTTCCTCAACCTGTGTCACTTTACCCTGGAACTGTACCTGCCTGCCAATATCCTCCAAAGCAGCTAATTTGCTTTCAACGTTCATTAATAGCGAAGAGACGAGCTGATTTTTGGCTCTATCGAACTCCTGCTTTTTGATTCCGCCTTCCGACGACGTGGGTTCCATGATTTTCGCCAACTCGTGGCACGCTACCTGGGCCATATACTCCGCGTGTTCTGCATAGCACGAAATGGTGATACCGAAGAGTCCAGAATCGGTGTGGGCATGGTTGAAAGCCATACAGTTCTCTACAAAAGGATATTGGTTCAAAACTCGAAAAAGACGCAGAAACATTCCTTTTCCGGGCCCGCCCGCGGAAAATGACAGTCCACCTCCTAAGAGCTTTTGCAAAGTTGCCAATGCATACAAATCATTGCTGAGAAGTCCACCAGTTTCGAAAGCAATCTGCATGTGAACGAGTTTTGGAAGGTTGGAAAAACGTGGCTCCTGGTATGGAAGAGAGACCTCACCTCCTTCATATTTGGCTGGGGATTTTTCTATCGCTTGTCCAAGATCACAAGATTTCCAATCCCCTAAGTACTTTTCGGCCATGTGTACAGCCTTCAAATGATCCACTCCCACTAGAGCGAGCACAGAATTATCTGGGGTAAAGAATTTTTGATGATATTTTTTGGCATCATCCGCCGTTAGGCTCGATAAAGAGCCATGCGTGCCGTAGATAGGCATTCCCAACGTCTTTTTGGAGTAAGCAGCTTCGTGCAATACTTCCGGAAGCAACATGTCATGTTTATGAGATAGCTCTTCAAGTTCGTACGTACCCGTGAGTTTGGCTTCCTCAAATTCCGAGTCGGTAAATTTTGGTTCCCTGATTGTTTCGGAAATGCATTCGAACATTTTTTCTGTGTCTTTATTGAACACAGATGACTGGTATAAGATCAGCTCCCTTTGAGCGCCACTCATATAGTTTCCACCTAGTCTTGCCAAATCATCCATCATCTGATTCCCCGTTCTCTTCGATGTAGATTTCCATGCCATCACATCGATCATATGAGACAAGCCACTGATCGAATCTGTTTCAAATCTGCTTCCGGCATTAACGTAGGCTCCCAAAGCGCTGAAGTGACCTGGAGTGGAATCCGTCACAATTCGCAAGCCATTGTTTAGCTTGGAAATTTCAATACTCGACGCTTTGTTTGAAAAGCATCTGTGAGCAGCCTTGATATTTCTTGGTAGCATGGTGTCTTGTGATAAAGGTAGCGAAAAGAGTTGCAACTATAGACATCCTATTACAGATCTGCGATGGCTTATGTCGTCAGACGAGTATGTACAGTCTGGAGAATACGGTCAAACGCGGTCTCGACTACAACCTTCATAAAGTTTGTAAGCAATGCGAAAAACACCGAGACGGTACAACTGCTTTAGCCTAGTTGATTTATGAGAGTTCATATCGAGCTGAAGGCGATTCGATATAATATTAATCATCATATACAATTTTCATCCACTGTCTCAATATGGAGCAACGCTTGTCTTGCCGTCGATCAGACATCAACAAAGCGAGCCTCGGGGTGGTAAAATGTTGGACACAGCCAGTAGGCTTTCCGAATGCCCTCCCAAACACTAGCGTCGCCTTTTCTCATTGTATCCTCGGGAACCTTCACCTCCGTAAAGTTGCACATCAAACCGTAATTTTCAAGGTCGATTTCCACGAGCTTTCGGTAGACGTCGTAGATCACCTGGCGGTCCGCCCCCAAACCGTTGAAAAATGAAAAGACACCATGTGGCTTCATCAAACCCACAACGTAGTCAAAAAGCTCCAACATATCCTGATAATGTTCGGAAAAAGTGTCATAGTAGATTCCATTGAAAAATACTTCTCCCAGGCTTAGGAGTTTGTCCAATTGCTCTTGCCATCTGCCTTCGAGTATTACCACATTAGGTCTTTCGTACCAACCATCATCTTGGAGTTTCTTCAAAACGTCGGGGTGGGCCTCGCAAATATAATGTTTAGTCGGGTTCTTCTTGGAAATCATCTCGTCAATGATACCCATGCCGAATCCGATATTTAAAATGTTTACTTCAGGGTCTACTTCTTCGGCCCCCACTTTCAGTCCCTTGAATAAAGATTCGCATCCTAGTCTCATAAGATCACGCTCCCATTCCATCATGATACCGTCGTGATGATCTTCCGTGACAAGAGCCCCTTCCTTGTACTGAAGCTTCGATTTGAGATAGGCGTCTTGATTGTACGACGGATCTTCGAAAGCTAAATCATTAGGTGGTGATGCTTCATTGGTGGTACTTTGACTTACCGAAACAGGTACGTTTCCTTCAATTTTCTCGTCACCCGCTGAAGTATGTTGACCCAATTGAGGGCTTGGAGCTGAATCTTCAATAGCCTCTTCCGCTTGTTCTGGGTTTTCGATGAATTCCATATCAAATTCACTCACTTTTCGCAAGAGAAGTTCAGCCCTGACGCCAGCATTTACGATTTGCTCGTAGAGAATCGTGTTCCCGAGGCCCCTTCTGAGCAAAATGCATCCTGGTGTCTCGTCATTCACATCAGTTAAACACCAGCCGGCACCAAATTCCAATAAGGTTGAGACCAATTCCTCAATAACTTCTAATTCTGCCGCGGAGCAATCGAGAGGCATATGTGTAAATAGTAAATGCAACGGGGTGGTAGTGGTATTCGGCTCATCTTCAATGTTCTTTGTGTAATTGTATGCCTCCTCAATTGTGTAGGTGGCAGGAATCCCAGCCTTTAGGTAAAACCTAAGGCTCTCTGAGTAGCTTTGATCTATTGGGCGCTGGCTTAAGCGACACAAGTCATGGAGGTCTGACATCGGCACTCTTTTCCAATTGCAAGGAACGTTGATGGCAGAAACTAGGTAAGTGTTCCGTCATGCATGCAGTCGCGAGATGAGCTTTGGTGAATTCGGCGAAAACAGCACAGCGTGCACTTGTTTGCCACTCGACTTTTCTTGTGGAGCTATTTCACCACGTAATCGATATAGGCACTGATCCACTGATCAAATCGAAAGATGTTGCGATTTCCATCGCAATTCTTTTGTACGGTCATCTGATCGACTACTTGGTTTAATCTCACATGGTATGACGAGAACATGAGGCCTGAGTTACGTAGTCACGAGAGGACCTAACGATTTCTAATTTTACTTCGTACAAAAGACTCATTTCTTCATTTGAAATACTCACATTCTGGGTTTAAATCTGGTTGCCACGATCTCGGCTAGATGACTCCGAGCAAGGATCTCGAGCCGAGGTAAGGGCGCGACAGAGTAACGTCAGAACGAACTGATAGATCTCATTTGCTCGATCTACTCCACCGACTCTTCCCCTATCGGCGGCACTCTAGGTAATAAAATATTAGCCCGAAATATAAAAGAAACTCGCCAAGAGAAATTGAGATACTTTTAATTCCCAAAGAGTCTACTTTGAAGGATCGAATCGATAGCATTATCTCAGGCTGTTAGCAAAAAGAAGATCTGAACCTTCAATCAGAGCAACGTTCTGCTTAATTAATACTTGTCTCTTTCCCGAAAAAGTACCATGAGCTTTGGTGGTTCGCTGAAGGACGTTAAAGACAATGGTGGGCTGTCATTTCATCCTGAAACCAGGGCTCAAAGCTTTGACGATCAATTTCTCGACTATCGCAACAACATCTTTGACATAAACTCTCAAATGGTGAATTTCGCTGGAGATGCTAATAAAGACCTTACTCTGCATCAATCGTCTTCGACGAATAACTACGATTTCGCGTCTCCAAACTCAGAGCTAGAGCCCAATCGATCTTCTGATTTTTATCAGGATTCACAGACAATGACGTATAGTCCCACCTCGGTTTCAAAACTAGCCTCTGCAAAAATAGAGTCCAGAAGTTTAGGAAAGAGTCCCTTAAATGTGATCAAAAAAGAGCCGGGATTTGAACAGGAAAGAAGATCTACCCAAGTGAATTCTGATAAGGGGAAGGTCAAGTCGGCGCACAACGTAATCGAGCAAAGGTACAGAAACAAAATCAATGATAAGTTTACTGCTCTCCAACATTCGGTACCCACGCTACGAGTCATTTTGGATAAAAGGGATCCGTCTATGTCTGAGGAAGGACTGAAAGAAAGCCACCTGGGTGATCTGGATGCGCTGAGTGATAGTTCAGTGAACCTCGAAGGATTGGAGCCCGCTACAAAATTGAACAAGGGTACTATTCTCGCGAAGACAGTTGAGTATATTAAGTTTCTTGAAGGCAAGAACAAGAGTCTCACAATGGAATATCAGCAAGTGCTTGCAAGAGCGCAGATGCTTGGAATTGAGGTAGAAGGTAATTTTCAGATCAAAGAAGAAAACGTATAGATTACTCAAGCCCATCAATTTCCATCGTTATTTATAGTCTCGATTTCGTCGAAACGTGTGATGCGCAATCCTCAAAGGCAAGATCGTACGTCGCAATCTTTTTTAGATTACATGCACCAGACACTTCAAGGCCTGTAAATTTGTAGGTGTGAGTTTTGTGCAGCATCAAAAGCTGAATTCCGCAATCGCATTTCTGCTGAGTTGATTCGCTGTTTATTCTGGCTATCGGTATAGCTTGTATCACTAGAGCGAGGTGCCTCAACAATCATTCTCTCCGTTATTGGACTGCATTTTACATCGCTTATACGACACAAACGAGATATGAAGAATGCGCTGTGGTTCGATTGCACTCTACACCTGAGCAATTATAATTAGGGGGTGTCTGAGTATATTAGGGCGTTCCTCGCCGAAACACGCAGAGAACAATTCAAACATCGACCCGAAAAAAACGAACGAAGCGTATCAGGGAGTGTCAGGTCAATGTGTGTTCGCTTCGAGACCTTGTAAGCATTGCATGAAAGCAGAGACCATTCAATTGAATAAATTGCATATAGCCATTCACATCACGCGACAAATGCGTCGACTTCAAATGGTTAGTGCGCACGGCATGACAAAAAAGTGGCCCGATAAAGCCAAACGCTGATTGATGGATCGAAAGCGCCTCATCAAGACGCAACATCCGTGCACCCTCGTATAGCCATAATGTCTAACGCAACTCTACTTATATAAGACTTTTCTTGAAAGATCGCTGGGGCATCCTTCGTTATTCAAAGCTCAAACACTGAAGATGGCAATTCAAGAATATGGTCTCGTGGCTTACGAAGCGTTCTCGAGCCTTCCTCTCATTTACAAGCTAGTCATAGTCTTTCTTGGTCCCATTATTTATAATGTTATATGGCAGTTTTTCTACTCACTCAGAAAAGACAGAGTTCCGCTCGTGTTTTACACCATTCCATGGGTTGGCTCAGCTGTAAGTTATGGAATGCAACCTTACGAGTTCTTCGAGAAATGTCGTGAGAAGTATGGTGATGTTTTCGCTTTCGTCCTATTAGGTAAGGTCATGACTGTGTACTTGGGTCCAAAGGGTCACGAATTTGTGCTCAATTCCAAGCTTGCTGATGTATCTGCAGAAGAAGCTTACGCTCATTTGACTACTCCAGTGTTCGGTAAGGGCGTTATTTACGATTGTCCTAATCATAGATTGATGGAACAAAAAAAATTTGCTAAGACTGCTTTGACGAGAGAAGCCTTTCAGAAGTATGTTCCGAGAATACAGGAAGAAATATTGGACTATTTCAAAACTTGCTCCGACTTTTCAATGACTGAGCGAAACAATGGCGTGGCGAATGTTATGAAGACACAACCTGAGATGACGATCCTCACAGCCTCAAAATCTTTAATGGGGGATGACATGAGGGCAAGATTCGATACATCGTTTGCGCAACTCTATTCTGACTTGGACAAGGGCTTTACACCAATCAATTTTGTGTTCTCTCATTTGCCGCTTCCCTCCTATTGGGCTAGAGATTCTGCCCAGAGGAAAATCTCGAGCACATACATGTC
>JAKTVE010002731.1:0-26027 GCA_030557065.1 Metschnikowia rubicola | reverse complement strand
AGAGCCGGTAACGCTTCTGCCAGATTCATGCCTTTGAGATAAGCAGGCGGGTTTCTGTCATACATAGTATAATAATCATTGCTACGAGTCAATGTGTAGTTTTTTTGTAAGATGCCATGGCTTTGGTGATGCATTTTTGATAAGATGGGTCGACTGGTGAACTGGTGAAGCTATTGTTTGACGAGATCACGTGAGTAACATGATGTAGAGTTGCTTTAAGGGGTGTTTCTCCGAATATTGATTTTTTTCTATTTTTTCAGACCCATGAAACAGCCTGAAGTTATTCCAAAATCAAACAAAGGAGAGTTTAATCTACTTAGCAGGGCATGCTTTGTTTGCTATTCCTAGAGAATTGCGACTTATCCAGTCCAGTCTATTGTAACCTTCCCATTTGATGTCTTTCACATTATCCGGTCTAAAATCACCATCTCTTCAGTCCGAGCAAGTTAACTGACGGAAAACAAAGACTTGATAGTGAAATACGACGAGACCATACGTTTCATGTGGCCATTGTTTTGAAATAAGTCTCGCTGCGTTTGCGTAGCTATGGCGTAAACGATGAATGATCAGCCGTTGGCCTAAACTTCAGCAAGTTTGCTTCTTTCACTCTTATTGAAAAGTTTTAGTTCCCAGGTGGAAGGCAATGTGATGTAATTTTGAAACTTGGCTGGTGAAAGGCAACCACAAACCCAGCTCGGTGTGCATTGTTATCCATGCATTGTTACCCATGCATTGTTGCTTTTAGACTTAAGTTTATCATACTATCACCGAGAACAATGTTTGAAATACGATTGCATAAACAATAGTGATTTATCCTTACGGTGGACTAGTCTCGTGTTTGATAGGGATTTTATGCGACATGAACCTTAAGAGATATGGCCCGCCAAGAAGGAATTCTAACCAAACAATATTTGCGTTTCTGGTCACATCATCGACCCAAAATGAGCACGTGCTACAATAAGAATCCAAGTTGGCAATTATATGACAGTATTCATGATATCTCATATAAGTACAGGGAGATGTTACCGATTACTGAAACTAATGTGACTAGTGGGGTGCAGCTCACCATCATGACCTACAACATTTTGACCATTTGCGACTGGCGAAGGTACGTACACGTGGACACAGATTTCTTGGATGTCCGCTTTGAAGTTCTCTTGAGGGAAGTTTCGAGATACAACCCAGACATCGTTTGTTTGCAAGAGGTGGATTTGCAAAAGCTCTCTGATTTCGAGGAATGTTTTGAAGCTTCTGGCTATGAGATATTTCTTCTGAGACACAACACTGTCACCACAATGGCAATATGCTATAAGAAAAACCTTTTCGAAGCGGTTCATTCACAAATCAGCAAATATTCCCTGGAATTGCATTATTCGCGGCATAAGAATAATTGCGCCATGATGTTGTGTTTGAAGTTCAAGGATGCGCTTTTGGAATCCCATCCACAACCGCTGAAGGATGGACTCATTATCGTCAACACCCATCTCACATCGGGATGGGGCCTAGAATGCATCAAATATGAGCAAGTCGGGGTTCTTTTCAAGTTTATGAAACGGTTTGCTCATTATTGTGATGTCCAATTGGGACTCAACAGCTGCTATATATTCCTTGCCGGAGACTTCAATTCGGAGCCGAGTGATGCTGCATACCTTTCCCTTGTCTCCAAACCCCTCAACGTCGAGCTGACCAAGTCTGAAGAATGTCCAGATACTTTCAAAACCGAGCGCACTATCTTGAACATGCATTTACGGGCAATATCACTCTACTCCGCTGGCTATAAGCTTGTTGACAGCGCAAATGCCAGTGTAAACAGCGACAAAGGCGAGCCTGCGTTTTCATTCTACGGTGCACACTGGCACGGCGTTTGTGACTACATCTTCTCAGTTCGTGAGTGGAATCGGGACGACGAAACTGATATCGAATCCTTGGACGAGCTTGAGAAGTACTGCAGTATCAAGCTTTTGGCTTTGCTTCGCATGCCACATATCAACGAGATGATTGGGCCTCTTCCAGAGGAGTATTATTTCCCATCAGACCACCTCTGCATGATGGCAAGGGTGGAATTGCTCTGAGTGGAAACCTTTTCGGAAAAGGCCAATTTCTCGTTTCGTTTTTCGGTACCAAAACAAAAAAAAAAACCATAAAACCCATCAAAACATACTCATAAGAGGAAGCATCAACCATTCAAAAGAACATCACGTGTTCTGATTTTGCAAGAGCAAAATCGCACATCCGCCTCACCTGTGAATAAGGCACGGGCGGCGGAAACAAAGGATCGGCGAGGTTATAGACCTAATCACGGCGATCAATCAAATGCATCAAATGTCTTCATTTGAACTAGAATGGCATGAACCCTATAATTTTAGGGCTCGTTTCGAATCAATTTTCGAAACTGCTGGATATTTCATCCATAGACTTCACCCAAGAGCCGGCACTTAGTGTCCAGGTGATTATGCATTGGTCTCTCTCTAAGGGGGCCCCAAAGTTTGGCTACGAGGTAGTACAACTAGAATGAATGAATGATAATGCTCAATATTTGTAAGCGGTAGTCTTTTGTAGTATTTCGAACGGGCTTTTGAGCAAATTCCCTATAAAATTCTTATATTTATTGCTGCCTCATTCAGCCCCCACCCTAGTCTAGAGTCCTTTGAAAGCCTTCTCACGCTGTAGACCTGGCTATAAAGAGTTCACTTTGTTCACTTTGTTCACTTTGTTCACTTTGTTCACTTTGTTCAGAGGGAGTATCAACGAGGTTGTCCTGTTTGATCTTCCGTGCTTCAGAAACAAGTTTGAAATTCCCGAATTTGCTCGTGTGTTTCCTTTTTCGTTGAAGTGATTGTTTATGATAGCCAGCCGGATGCATCAGCACTAATGTAGATAGTTTTCTGCGTGCATCAAATAGTTATTTGCTCTTTCCAGAGATGGACTGAAACAGAATCATCTACCGATACATTCTAGTTCAAATGTGGGATACCAGAAAAAAGAAAAGAAAAAAAGATCGGGTAATAATTCAGCTACATGATATCAGAACTCAGTACCGTAATCGATAAGTCAAAGTGCTCGGTGCATATTTTGTTAAGCCCAAATAAAGGTATTCTTTCTATCAAGAGCCTTCAACCTGATGAGTTTCTGATAGTTGTTCCATTGTCCGCCTCAGATCTTTGTTTCCCGAGTGGGGTCAGTTTGTTCTCTATTTTTTTTTTTTTTTTTGTGTAGGCCATGCGTCTTTGGTTATGAGGTGCTAAATACGAAGAGTAGACAACAATGAATGACCGTCCAATCAGGCCAAACCCAACCGCATTCACTAAGCTATTTAGGCCATTGTTATCAATCCGGGGAATGAGGGGCCAGTTTCAACAAGTGACGCACAATACAGTACTCGCTGTAGATGACTTTTCACACAGTATAGGAAATGAAACAAACGACAAATTTGTGACTCGATTTGGCAATTCAATCTTTAGCAAAGTTTGCCCTGTAAAAGCTCATTGTTTGGCCCTTTAGCCCCACACTGAATACGTTCTCAAGAAACATGTGGCTGGGAAATTGCCTTAGGGTTCAAATGTATAAAGAACAGCTGAAATTTGCGATTATTCGAACTTTTCTCTCTTCAAAAAAGAACAGTCTTGTTCCCAGCAATGAGATATAAGGGAAATGGTGATCACAATGTGGACGTTGATCAGAATATCGTATCAGACCTCAGTGGCTTCTATCAGCACCGGAACATGTTGCAGATCCGATCGCCCAAGATACGAGGGCCGCAATTATCGATCATGACATACAATATCCGTACTCAATGTCCCAAACGGAGATATCGGGATGGGGATGGGAATTGCTACGCAGACCAGAGGTATGCTGTTCTCGCTCACGAGATCGGTAGCTACGATGCTGATATCGTATGTCTTCAAGAAGTCGAGCAAGCCAAAATGCACAATTTCAAGCAGCGCCTTTCCAAGCTTGGGTATCAGATAGTCCTCTCAATGCACAATTCGATCAATGCAATGGCGATTTGCTACAAGCGAGAGCTTTTCACAGAGATTCTGTGGAAGATCAAGCATTATGAAGACTCGATGCTATTTAGTCATAGCAATAATCCAGATAGTCATCGTGCGTTATTATTGTGCCTCGGATTCAAAGATGAATTCTTGGAGAATCGCTTGCGGCCTTCAAAAGGTGGGTTGATTATCGCCAACACGCACCTTTCTTCCGATACTCACTTACGCCTCAAGAAAACCGAACAAACAGCGGCTTTGTTGGATTACATCAGCGAGTTTTCAAAACAGTGTGCAGCTGATTACGGCGTGTCTGACTGTTACACGTTTCTCGCTGGCGACTTTAACTCTACGCCCAAAGACGATGCCTACATGGCCCTAGTTTCCAAGCCCTTTCACTTTGATGCCACAAATACCGGGGACCCCTCGCATCTCTTGAAAGTCGAGACTTCACATAACGATATTCCTTTGCGAGCAATTTCGCTCTACTCAGCTGGCTATCACCTTGTGCACCCTAAAAACTCGAACATCAATAACTCCAGGGGGGAGCCTCATTTCTCGTTCTGGGGACCGGATTATCAAGGTTTGCTTGATTTTATCTTTGTGGTATGCCCATGGGACGGGAATGATCATACCAAAGCTGACAGTGTGGATGAGCTTCATCTTTATAGCCAGGTCAAGCTTCTAGGGCTACTCCGGATGCCACGTGATAAGGAAATGATTGGGTTTCTTCCGCAAGTGGGGGCGTATCCGTCCGACCACCTCTGCATGATGGCCGATGTTGAACTTTTATAAGGCCTGGAGATCTCGTCAGTGGGGATATTTTTTCACAACGAGCAATCATTTTCTGTGCTTGCGAGAGGGTCAAATTAGGATATCCCAAGTTCTTTTTGTTTTCGTTATTGTTCTGAAATGAAAAGTAGCGTAAAATGAATCTAGTAGGTGAAACCGAGAAGACAGGCTAAGGTTGGTGCGTATACCACTTCGATGTACGGTCGACGCCCGTTCCAGGCCACGCAAGTTTGATTTCGACACACATACTGGCCCAGCCGCTACTAGCCTATTACATCTCTCTGTCTTTTTTTGCATTTTCACCTCTTTTGCCACGTGTTCAGGTCTTGCTGGTTATTTCAGGGCTCAACCTAATCACGTTTGGGCACGACCGGTTCGGCGAGAGCTTCGAATATGGAGATATATAGTGGGCGGGAAGTTTTTCTTTCCATTTTTCTGTTTCCGGTTCAAAGGTTAGATAGGCTCCTAGAAAATAAATGAGAAAGGGTATATATTGGGTGTACTGGACTGAACCACAATAAAAAACGCCGCGGTTTGTGATATTTAAGTGAATTTTAGTCGTGCAAACCATATTGACTTTCGCGCCCAATTCAATTCTAATTGACTCTCATTATCAATACTTTTTCTCCTCTTTTTATTCTTTATTTTCATAATTGAAACTTCCAGACGAAAGTATTCCTAAACACCTGGAAATGTCTCTCCGCGTTACGCGCGACTTCATATCTGTGAGCGTTGGTCTCTGCTCCAAGTGGGAAAACTGGGTTTTACGGCCATATCGACTCTTGCACAAGTTTGATTTTAGCTGAAAATAAACCTCGGATAGAGCTTGAAATTTGTGACTTCTGAAAATCACATAGACTGAAAAATTTGGAAAAGTGGATTTTTGTTTCATACAACAAGATTACAGCTTTTTTGAGAACTGGGTGAACGGCAAAGGATCTTAAAATCAGTTTGACAAAAAGAAGGCTTTCACAAAATTGAAAAAACGTATAAGGAGATAACCCTTCCAATGGGGTACGCAGAAAAATGGAATGCCTTTACCATTCACAATTAGATGTATGGACTGCTCTAGGCGCATGTTTTGAATTTTTTGGAATCTCTAATCCTCCTCATTTGGAAGTGTCCAGCTATTAACGCTGCTCACGAGCGTCACGTGATTACGGTACCATCACGTAAGCTGACGCCAGTTATGTCCCCTCACAGGAGAGATGAAAGCATCTATTCATCTGATTTTCGAACTTTCACCCACGCGCAGTTTATAAGTCTCGCACCATCATTCGACGTGGTCGTAGACGCGTTGGAGACGCTATGTCATCTCAGTCTTGGAATAACTACAATAATAAGGGTATACTCGATAACAAATGTGAGATCTCCATCATCGTTTTGTGGCAATATATTGGGCTTGAGAGGTCACTCAATCTCAGTTTTATCGTGGAACTTTCCAGAAAAACGAATACAAATACTTTTTATATTGGTGCAGAGTTTCATTCCCTGAGATGATGCGAATCGCCGGATGTTTTTGCGCTACTGCCCCTACTGCTGCCAGAGCTAAGATGCATCCAATGGGACGAAAAGTATTGACTCGACCACTAAGTTCTCCAAGCCAACAACTCAACTCCGGTGCATAGTAGCGGAGCTGCCTATGGTATTCCATAGATCTCTAGTTTTGCGTAGATCTACGTAAACAAGACTAGCTCCCATATCTATGGTAAGTTGTATGAGAAACAAAAAAGGGCCCATCGGCAGCGGAGTCTCCAAAGAGACCTCAGCGAGTTATGACCACTTAAGCGATGTCACGTTTGCTTAAATATCATACGCTGAGATGATGTGTATTACTCCGCCCAGTCATTGGATGTTAGAATATTGAGCCAGACCATCATCACCTTCAACTAAATACGTGCGTTTCCACCTCCTCATCTCACGTGCCCTGGTATAACCTTCAAGAATGGCTCCAAACGCGCGCCGACGGTTGCAGACCTGCATACAAGTGCATTAATAGATCGGAATGCCGAGCCTTGACTCCGGCCTACATTTCCACAAAAACACTCTTCAGCAAGTCAAACAGGTCCCCGCTGTATAACGCAGAACTGTCGAATGGTCGACCCGACGAAGGAGATCGTGTACGGTGCCGCTGCAGGATGTCTAGGCAAAATCATAGAGTTCCCGTTTGACACGGTGAAAGTGCGGCTCCAGTCCGCACACGGTGCTGGGTCCACGGTCAATGTAATCTCGCACATTTTTGCCAACGAGGGCATATTTGCCTTCTATAAAGGCCTCAAGGCCCCGCTAGCCGGCGCGTGCTTGGAAAGTGCCGTGTTATTTTCGGCCTACGAATACGCACATCTGTTTTTGCGGCTGCTGACAAATTGGCCCGCCTCATCAATGTTGTCTGTTTGCTGCAGCGGGGCGTTTTCTGGGTTTGCCGCGTCTTTTGTGCTTACACCAGTAGAATTGATAAAGTGCAATTTACAAGTTGCCAATCTTCTGCAACGCACGCGCCATGAGTCGTACACGTCTATTCTGACCCAAATCATTAAGAAAAACGGCATATCTGGGCTCTGGCTGGGCCTTTCTTCGACGCTCATGAGAGAAATGGCTGGCACCGCAGTCTGGTTTGCTTCCTACGAGAAATCTTTGATAGCTTTCAACAAGTGGTGGCCCGAGCAGAAAAACATCAACTCGCTCATGAGCGGCGCCACGGCCGGGTTCCTCTTCAACCTATCCGTGTATCCGGTAGATACCATCAAATCCAACATTCAGACTGCACACATATCCGGAAGGCTGGCCAGCGAGTCGTCGTTCAAAAACGTGTTCAACTTTTTAGTGAGTCGCCCCGGAGGAATCGCTAATTTGTACAATGGCTTGGGAATCACATTGATGCGTTCGATCCCCGCAAATGCCGTGATATTTTACACCTACGAGTACCTCAAGACCCACTATTAGTCCAGACTCTCTAGCATTTCTAATTTATAGACACAATGATTCGCAACTTCCCGTTGGAAACATTTAGCTCAAAACATATTCGCCGCTGCCTCAAGATCGTCCGCGTTTATCAAATCACATCCTAGCCTCCAGAGGCTTTTCCAGTGCATATCTCTCACGTGAATCGGCCAGTCTACTCCTCCCCAGACTCTTGTTTTGATCCCCAATGCGTGCGCCGCATCAAAACTCTGTTTCAATCTCGATTTCTGCGCCTCGCTAAAATCTTGACTCAAGCTGCTCTTGAAGTCCTCCTTGCCAAGCAAGTGCTCCAAAGATGCACTGGCAAAAAGACAGAATTTGCGGTATTTCTGCCGAGTTTTTTCGTCGGCCCCAATAAATTGTTCCAATGGGCAGTCAAGGAAAACTTGTCGAGAGTCTAGACTTTTTTCCTCCTCTTCTAAGAAAGTCCAGGGAACATCCCCTGTAAGAGTGATAGCGACAGGCCCATCCACAAAGCTTGCTTCGGAAACATTGTAATACGCCAAGTATCCTTTATCCATAAACATTTTCAATTGCTGTTTCAAGGCCAAGTACGTTTCCACACCCTCGGTCTTGAGATCAAGCCATAAATTCAAGGTCAGCTCTGGAGAGTCGAAAAAGACCCCAAACTTTTTGCTAGGCATACTCATAATCGGCTCCGAATATATTTTATTGGCACTTTCTAGCATTCGATATAACGGTCTCAAGTACAAAGCTTCGAGCGTATTTTCTGACTTGAGGTGGACCTGATTATGTCCCACATAGACCTGGTCCCTTATGAATCTCGATGTTGATTCCGTAACTGTGTCTGCAACAGTGTAATCTTTACGGAACTTCCACACATCACCTTCAATGCTTGTGCACCCGTACAGTAAAGCGTCGAAGAATGGCCTTTTGCGCCAATAATCGTTGTGTGAGTGTATCGGCTTCAAGTGTACGTCCCTAGTTAGTGACTCAATTGTCAGGATGTCTGTAATCTTTTCACTCAACGGTCTGAAAACATTAATCATAATTTGATGCGTGTTACAGGAGTTTTTGCTATAATTCTTGGTTATTCTAGGACACACAGTTGATGCAAATAATGCGTGATAAAGGTCTAATGATGCGATTGCCCCGCGTTAATTCTTCTTTTGAGGCGCGCTTAAATTAAACGGTTGCTGCTCCACCCACGTGCCCCTTGCTTATCCTCGCGATCAACCTAGCCTTCGCACAATTTCTTCCATGAAATGGCCGACTCTGTGGATATTGGTCACAGTCGCAGTTTGTGCCGTCGCCCCACACTGTAATCGAGCTTTCAAGACGTATGCCACGTTTTCAAAGCATGTCACTAACCATTTGCGATCGAACACTTCAGTAACATCAGACTCCGAAGTCACGGGTATGAATATACTTTTCTTGGGCGAGGATTTTAAAAGCTCAACCTCAACCTTACCTGGATGACGATTGAGCTTGACGAAGCACCCCAATACGATAAAGCTTGGAATCACACCAATGAGAAGACTCAGGCACCAATCTAGAAGCTCGCTTCCTTCAAGCAATACATGTTCGCCATTGTCGTTTTGGCCTGAACCATCTTTCACTTCAGGCGAACAATCGTAGCGCACGTGAATTTTCCTCTCCGACTCTTCAGGTTGGATACCGACGTGAAGAAATAAAATCTTTGACATCTCAGCCAACTCTCTTAAACTGTATAAAACGCAACTCCATTGAAAATCGCTCATAGCGACAACTTGCGATTCAATTTGTTCGATGTTAATGAGATCACTTCCAGAGAGCGCTTTCACATAATTGATAGTGCGCGGCGCTATGCCGCTCACGTCGTCTCCATCTTCTGCGCTTTTCAGCCCGATCAAATAGTGAAAGATCATGACATCCTTAACAAAATGGAGTCCACGAGTCAACTTTGCAAATCTGAGAACGAAATTAGCCTTCACATGAGGTCGACTCAAGGTCACAACATCATTTTTGAGCTCGTATGTGGAGCCGCTCAAACTTCTTTCAAAAACAGAGTCAATTGATAGATCTTCTTCGACAAGGCTGCCCATGGATATTTTGTCGAGCGTATCCCTCAATACCAGCATGGCCTTAGTCACAAAATTCATGTCATCGAGTTTGTTGTCTCTGAATTCTTCTAGAGTCAATCTTCGCGTGTCGTCCAATCTTTCGAAGCCATCACTCGAC
The DNA here is from genome assembly GCA_030557065.1 of Metschnikowia rubicola. Lineage (NCBI taxonomy): Eukaryota > Fungi > Ascomycota > Pichiomycetes > Serinales > Metschnikowiaceae > Metschnikowia > Metschnikowia rubicola. The sequence continues at coordinate 16,104 of JAKTVE010002731.1, read as the reverse complement.
AAAGGAAGAGGGAGCTTGCTCGACAAGTCGGCAAAACTCATGGTCCTTAGTGAATCGCGTTTTGCGACATCTTCGGGTAAAGAGTAAGGGTGGCCTGAGTTTAATCTCACTAAGAGAATGCCGCACCAGAGTGCCCAGACCACACGAAGTATACATTCTTTCTCGTAGGTCTTCCGTCGATTGAGATCACCACGTTTTAGCCGGAGAATCTCGACGTACCGATTACTCTCCACTATATTGAATACCTCTGTAGTGAATTGGGCATTCTTCTTTAAATCGTCTTTGACAGCCGACGTGCGACAGCAAAGCGTATAACAGAGGAGCATGCCAAAGTCATTAAGGTTGTCGGAGTATTTCAAAGCTTTTTCAATCCAAATAAGTTCTCTCTCGTCAATCGGAAGCTTTCTTCTAGCGCAGACATTAGCCAAGATTGCATGATAGATTGAGCTCTCTGAGCTGGGCAGGAACCACTTGAGAAAATCCTTTTTGGAAGGAAGCAACATGTGGTTCGGGTGCAAATGATCGTAATAAAAGTCGACAGCGGCGAGAAGCGTAGTCTCAGATGGAAGGTTGTTCTCGACAAGGTCGTCTTCTCTAAAGCTTCTATGCCAAGGTATATTCCCAAGAGCTTTAGAAGATTCATGCGTGAAATCAGGTGCATTGACTGTCTTCGAGGCAAGAAACGTGGCGTGTTCTGGCGCGAAAGGAGGTACACTTGTGTTCTCTCGAGCGAGCTCATAGTCACGAACCCCAACTTTCGCCCCCAGTCCTTGATCCAGGCAGCGGTCACCTGACCGACTTGAGTCCATACTCGCGTCGCTTTTTGAGGACGCCGTACTCTCGCTCATAGAGTCATTCCTTTGTTGATTCCGCCGTGTGCTCTTATTCGAGATTTGGGCAGACCGATCATCTGACTGTGACAGCGGATTTTCTCTACGATTTGACCTGCCTGACCCAGACTCTTCCCCAATAGGAGTGCACGAGTCCATATACTCATTTAATTCGGGTGGTGCTTGGTGACTGCCGGAGTCACGCGTGCGATCTTGTTTAAGCAGTGACTCCTGGTTCTGCTGACCGCTGACATCTGTTCGTGCTGTTCTGGAGCCCACACCTGGCTTATCAGAAAAACCGTTGACCGGACTATGCTGCGTGAGCCTCACACGATCAAATTTACCTTGAGACCGATAATGTTCATGCTCAAAGCTCTTTGGGGTGTCGAGACCAATATTATTCCTTTTCTCATGCCCTAGATCATATTTTTGTGCGTGTTCATACGGCAAGTGCGAAATATGTGGCCCCGGAAATTGATGTGGAGCTTGGTCTTTCATAAAATAGGGTGAATGGTCACGAGGCTCTCGCAACATTTGGGGGACTTGAGGCCTGCCATAATCGCGTGGTCCATGGGGCCCGGGGTATGCGTGGTGCCCGAAGGGGTGATGTGGACCATGTGGGCCGAAATCAACACTGTGTCCGCGAGAATTTGCAAACTCGCGATCATCGTGCATTCTCTTCTTCTCGTAAAGCTCTTTCTCATGCACCTCAGGGGACCTTCTTTCATTTGGGAAGTCGTAGGGCATAGGGGGTCCGTGTCGCCCACGCGGGTCGTGATGAAGATACGAAGGGGCATGATACATCATGTGTGGAGGCATTGGAGCACCATACGGGAAATGCGGCGGAGGTGGAGGCGGAGGCCCATGGAAATATGCCGGAAAGGGAGGGTAAAATGCTGAAGGCGGGGGTGTATATGGATCATGATGTCTGTGATGCCACTTGTGTTTTTCCTTGAAGGGAGGACCTGTTTCATGCCTCCACGCGTCACGCGCACGAGGACCGTGGTTATGGGGGTGCTCTCGATGATGACCATGTTTATGGTGTAGCTCATGAAGATGCCCCCGCTTAGGCATATCTTGATCCATAGATATTGTCGATGAAACTCCTGACACAGAGTCTCTGGAAAAGGAGGACGTTGAATGCAGTAGAGTCGGGGACGGCAATTTGAGTTTCATGAATGGCGGGGGATGGAGATCCGCAACGAGAGGTGGATCCCATGGTGCGGGATGCGTGGACGCCAGAGTTGTAGAAGAATCCAACTTTCCTGGTGCGGGAATATGCATATGATTGACCGCTGTGTTGACAGGAAGCGTGTCCGCTTGGCTAGGCTGGAAGTGCGGAAATTGTAGGGGCCCCGAGGGAGGACGCTGGCCGGCAAATTGCAGTGTAGACTGATCCAAGATTTCGCGTGCCTTTTTCATAAACCCTGGATTCTGGCAAGGCAGAGGTGGGTCCGCACGTCTACGGCGCCGCCCGCCCCTCATGCTTCGAACAAACACACATTCTGTTCCCAAAAACTTGCAATTCGAACATACAGGCTGAGGCTCCAGTGGGTCCATCAGTATCATCTCACCATCGCATTTGATTTTCTTTTCTCGGCACAGAAGGCAAGCCCTACGCGCCACCGGACGCTTATTTGCACCATGCGATGTATCGCTTATGTTCAGAGATGCGGCGGACATGGCCGGTGCAGATTCGTCATTATGTAGAGCGGGGTCATGTGAATAGGACTGAGTGGGTGAGGTCACGGAATGCAAAAGTGACCTATGATCGGCAGGATTCAACGGCAGATGGCTTGAGTTGGAAGGTACAGCTCCACGACTGTTTGAGCCAGGAGGCGGGATGTGTTCATGAAACATGGAGTGCTGACGAGAAATCGGCGCAATGAGCGGCTGAGTCTAAATGGTTGCAGGAAGCGCGAGAGAAAAAAAGGGGGACCTTGCGCCTTTATAGAAAACCAAAAAAGCAAAAAGCAATGGGCAAGGCGTGACTTGGCTGCAAAAACGATGGTTGCATGAAATAGGTTCTAGCAAAAACGAAGGCGCCCATCTACTGTTGCAACCATTTTTACGAGCACAGTTCAGATCTAACATTGTGGTGAGATAGATGCAGCGCGGGCGGTTAGACTTGCACTTGCGTCATTCATGGCCGTGTCTAGCGAGTGCAAGCAAAAGAACGCGAAGGTATAACCACAGCAATGCTAAGTATTCATGAATTATTATAGACACAAACTTTCTTGTTTCTCGCAGCAATACGTGCATCCTATTCCTAATTTTGTACGTGGATATTGGTAGAAGATGGGGAAAGTGGACTTAAATGCAACCATGTCTCGATGAATATACCATGAGGAGCACAGAAGCCTTGCTGCATTCAATGCACTTATACCCGCAAAAACCAAATCGATGAAGTCAGTACCATTTTCGTTGCTTTATGAACCCATGCTATACTAAACTAAAGCCTTCCCTAACTTTCTGCCCCGGAGAATTTTGACGAGCGAAAGACTGCCTGCAAAAAGCTCTTCCTTGAAGTAGAACAAAAACGCCGCCGTCATGATTGATTGAAACAATTTCACAGTCAAACCTCTGTATAGGCCCTCCAAGCCTTCTTCAGTCACGATTTTCTTAATTTCATGATACATGGAAAGCTCTGGCGTTTTTTCCGCTGAATCTCCGTCTGACGCGAGTTTTTTCTTTTTGACATGCATCCGTGATTTTAACGTGATGTATGGGTATGTGAGGGACGTGGCCACCAACTTCCCAAGAGCGCCAATGAAGAATGCTTTCCCTCCACTGAATGCCAGGATTCCATTTGCAGCGACAATCACATTTTTGATCTGCTCGAAAATCGTGTACTGTATGATTGGATTGATGACCAACACCAACGCGGGTAAAACACCTGCAAAGAGAGTGGTCACGCCGTCTTGTTCAACTATCTCCAATAGAGCCTTGAACGCAGACCGCGACTTTCCGCCTTCCTCCTTAGACTTGGTCATCATGCGAGTATTGGCGACCCAGAACGGGTTTGTTCCAATGACAGTGATCGCCCCCGCAATAGCGCCCGTGACGATCAGCTGCAACGTGGTCAAGCCTCTTTTCTTGCTCTTAGACGCGAGGTTTGTCTTCAAAAAGACGTTGGATGTGAACTCGTAGAAATAATAGTAGATGAAGTTCAGCAACGTGATGCCATAAAGGGCACTTTCCAAGCCTGCGTAAAGACCCAGAACACCCTTGACCAGGAGTACCTTCTGTACTTCTTTCACTGCGGATGAGTTTTCCGCGTCGCCAGCTTCTTTCTTCTTTCTTGTCGTTTGCGCAAGTGTCGATAATGTCACTAAGGGGTACGTCACGATCATGGAAAGAGCGCCTCCTCCAGCGCCTGCAAGGGCGTGTGCAAGCTCGTCGTCAGCAGACATGAAATGACCTTTCGACTTTTCGATGTAGTTTGAGAGTTTTTTGGGTGATTCAATATAAGTAGATGCTGCCCTTTGGTGTTCCTGATTGCTTGATCAAAGTGCTTTCAGAGTCCCAAGCACTGGTGTATTCACTTGGTGACGGAAAAAAAACTCGGGTTTTCTCAGAGATATAGTCACAATCGAGGTATTGATTGATTGCGCTTGCTTTCAGGTGAATAAAAATGCGTCTCAAAATATATCTGAATGTAAACAGGTGGGTATTGTGCTTAGTTAATAGTGACACATGATATCCGTGGATGGCCAATGTCACATGTGGTCATATCCGCGTATAGTGCCGCGGATTTCGTGGGGAAGTCGCGTGGTTTGCATACATCTGATACCTGGGGTGAGCCGTTTTCACGTCTTTTTCGTGTCTGGTAGTTAGGGGGTGTTTCTACTACATTTGGTCTGCGGAGAAAAGTTTGAGTAGTTGACATGATGCTGCAGTTTTTGAGGAGCATTTGAGAAATGTTTTATGCTCCCTGTGCTATTATTTGAATGTAAGAATGATACTGTGCTTTAGTGGGTCACTCAATTGCTCGGCCTTTTCCGGGCCATGTCTTGATGTGGTATGCGTATTTCTCATGTTGATAAATACCTCACCAAAGCTTTCTAGTTATATTGAAAACATATCAGAGAATACGAAAACGTTGTCTTTATTGTATGTTGTTACCATAAGTAAAAAGAAGTAGATTTCGGCTCGTTCTTTCGACAGTTAAGGATTTATCTTCGATATGAGAAGCGTTTCGGGGCAAAGTCCTGGCACCGTCCGCTTCAGAATTCGCACCATTGGGGGCGGTTCCGATTTGTTCTTTTCGCATGATTTGGCCATAGCTTTCTTACTAGGGTGATGACATACAAAAATTCGTTCTCACCATTACAAAATCTGCGGACTTCGAAAATCATCCAGCTAATATAAACACACGGACATTTCACAAATGTATGAAACACGCGCACTTCTATTCTTGAGTGATCCTAAAAGCGGTAATTCTTTCGGAGCAGGTTTTAAACTGGCTGAAAGACCGATCAGTATTCGTTTATTTTTTCCAGGGTGCAATATGCAATTCCATACGCAAGCGCAAATGTTTCTTTATGATCCCCTCAGCTAGTTCAGATATTCCACACTATGATCAACTGTCGATCCTGAAGATGGCTAGTCTCATGAAACATTTGTACGAGATTTGAGAGTTATAATCGTATGAAAATATAATTTCCCGAAAGAAGCAATAGTCTTTTCAGACTCCCGGCAACGTCTTCTCGCACTAAGCATTAGATTCGAAAAAGCGGGTTGACTTTCGAGGGGGCGTAACCAAAAGTTTATCTTCAAGATAAAGTCCGAGCACCAGCTTAACAGTGATAAACTTTGCCGATGAGATCCAAAGATTATCATTATGCCGACACTGGCATGGAAAAGAGCTGTTTTCGGACTGTGGACTCTATAAAGAGTTACCACCGATTGTCACTTTTTCACCGGCTTACATACACACTTAACATCGACTCTTCTGGATAATCAAGGCTTATTAGCATTGCTTTTTAGTGCACTCACTCTATTCACGTGGCCAGATGGCAATTTTTGCTGACGAAAGCATCGTAAACTTCACATGAAGTAACACCATGCTAGTTCTTTGGCGGAAAAAATGCCCTTGGTGCTGCTCATGACTAGCCTTTTGGTGACGGACGCTTTGGAAATGGCACTATTAACACAAAAATTCCCAGAATCTCAAGCTAAATAAAATTAATTGTATAATACCTATTTTTGGGTCCGAGAATCTATTGGTTCGAAGAATCGTGATTCATGATCACGTGATACCGCCATGTATTGCAAATACAACACTATAATTGATCAATTCACTTACATCTAAATGCTGCAGCACAAATCCGCTCTAAGTTCCTGCGAGAGCTTCCACAATTGGCAAAAAATAAGTGCTAAGCATAAACTCCCAATATCTTTCGCATCTCCTGGAACCATATGATGATGAGTCAAGTGACTATAATCCCGCTTATCCTCTCAACAAAGAACGTCTTTCGAACGTATTCTTAGCTTGGAGCTACATTGAGTCGTTTCTTTTTCTTGGTGGCAAACACTTCTTTAGGTTCTAATTGACAAGTGAGGAAAGAAGTTATCTGAAGTCTAGAAGACGATAAAAAAAGCTTGTCTAGTTATCATGACGATTCCCAAATCACATATTCCCTTCAGCAGTGTTTCGGAAATGTATTTCATTGTTTTTGAGACTTAGCTTAAGTAAAAAGAAAAAACGTTCAGACAGAAACATCCGAAATGGAGCACTGAACGCATTGGGTATCAGGGTCCGGCAAGTGCGGCTGGGATACTGTGTTAGCACGCGTTTCTCAGCGAGCCCGCTACTCAGTTTTCCACATACTTTTAAAGAAACAAGAAAAAGAAAAGGGGAAAGGAAAAAGAAAAGCCGCTTCTTGCCAATTATTTACCGAAGATCAGCCTCAAGATCCGGATATGCATTTCTAAAACGCAACGCGTTCCATGGCATCAAGTCTACTGTCTGCTGGGGCCGTGGCCACGTGACTTGAAATCATCACATATCCTACAAAAGTCTATACCAAATGAGATTTTCTCAGTATCTCTGTGTTGTAAGAAAAGGTTTGAGAGAAAAAACAGTAATAGTCAACGATACTGAGTTAGCTTGTCATGCTTGCAGCGCGTTTTTTTTATATGATCGCTAGAATATGGTCGGTAAGCAGGGGACCCTGCCGACTAGAAAGGCCCTGACTCTGCTTTCACATACAATTAAGAAGATGAACTTTTGAAAGAAGGGGAAAAAAACAGACTCAAACGGAAGTGATTCGCAAATTTAATGATGTCAGGTATCCAATGAAAGAGATGATCTGTTACTACCTTAATGGTCACCAAGAATGACCACGAGGAAGTGTGGACAATTTTAGTTCTCGGTGTTATTTTGATAATGCCATGTAGTTAGCAAGGGCCTAAATCAAAACCAGTATGCCTGGACGTTTTTTTATATGGCTTAGCAATCTTTTCAGTTTTTTTTATCGGCTCTAAGATTCGGCATCACCATATCATAAAAGAATACCGGCCAGACCACAAAAGTGACGTCCAGAGTAAAAAAGTCGGCGGGAGCTCCGGGTATAAATTGAAGTGGTTTTCCCCGACTTTATAGACATTTTTTTTGGAAGTTTTTTCTGTATAACCTCACCTAACAAGAACATTCTTACCACTATTTGTCACATCAACATTCCACCAGCCATATCAAGTCTTTCCACCAACTACTTTAACACTTTTTTGTCTTGACTTAGAAATGCGTTTCATTGATAGGTTCAATCCTGGCAAGAATGCTTTTGTTTCTTCCGAGGCAGGGCCAATTCCCAAGAGGCTGAAGTCCAAAAGAGGAAGCAAGAAGCGGTTCTTCTTTGGGTGTAAGAAATCTAAAGCCCCATCGTTGTCTCGTGTTGCCTCACGTTCGAGCTCCAAGAGAAAAAAGTCACTCAAGAAAAACGTGAGAAACATCAATCCTCCTTCAGTAGAAGGCGAGCCATTGGCCCGGAAAACGTCCATTACTCGGGCCGCCAACGGTGCTTCTGACACTTTATCGCGGTCCGCGTCTCGCAAGAAAGGAGGTTCCATGAAGAGAAAGAGTTCAGGTCATGGCCCAATCCGGAAGGCGAATGGCAAACAGCCAAATACTTCTGCAAATGTTGAAACTCCTTTGCCAAAAGAGGAAACTGCTGCTGAAAACACTGGCCCGGATTATCCTCTGCCAAGTCTGGAGCCAGTGCGCGATTCTGGTATGCTGGCCAATGGCAGTGGCAGCGACACTTCCGATGAAACAAGCGTCGATGTTCCAGAGCACCAGCACCAGCAGCCAAAAGATAACAAAGGCTACTTGAATGCGATTGCCGAGAAATTGGTTCTGGCACAACAAACTCAGTCTTTGTCGGACCTGGAATACGAAGATTACCAGGATTACGAGGCTTACGAGGATCTCCAGGATTCCGTGCGGTTGCAAAATGCGGCTGCAAAATTATCGCGCAAGAGCAGCATAGTCTCGGTGCACTATTCCTCATGCAGTGGCACCAACGTCGTCCAAGCCAGTGACAATACGAGTTTGAAATCATTAAATTCTTTGGTACAGGATTTGGATGGACTTGCGTCTGTTTACGGAACAGATCCTGCCGATCTTGGCCTTGATGACAACATCACGATCAAGTCTCATAAGTCTGTTCGCAATGGCCTGACGCGGATTGAGCACTTTTCCGTGTCGCGCAAACCATCTGTGAAACCTTCGAAAAAAGTGTCTGTGGCGCAGGGCGATGCGATTGTGGAAAAAGAAACAGAAGCAGAGCCCGAGGCGGCCACTCTGGAAAATGAGCCTCCTAGAGAATACAACTTTTCGTTTGTGTTCGAAGACACCGAGTTCGAGGACATATTGGAGAGCATTAATTCAGAGGGGCCTGAGCCTTATACGCCAGAAATGGATGGCGCTGTTGGCGATGAAACACCGGTGGCTCCAAGAATTTCGATCGAAAGCGTTCTCAGCGACATTCAAGAATCGATTTCCAATGCTCCCGATGCTCCCAAAGCTCCCAAAGCTTCCGCTTCCAGAGCTCCTGAGGCACTGAACGCTCCCGAAGCTCCTGAGACACTGAATACAGGCGGACCACAGTTTGAACCTTTCGATTGGGACGCTTTCGATAACCCTCCGGAGCCAGATGTGCGGGAATGCTTCATGCTGCTTCTTCACAGAATGCGCGAAGCCAAACGTCGCTTTGCCAAGAGGACAAAGGATCACATGGAGTACTTGCGTCGGAGACACAGCAACGACAGATTTCGCGACATGGAAGGTAGCGACGGAACCGGGTTCGGCATTCCAGGTTACGAAAACATCTTCGGCAATTGGGTCCCTTTGGCAGGGCGCGATGGGCTTAACTATGGCTATGCTGGGGTCAAAGATCCGCCCCGGAGACCTTGGGAACACCGCCCACCGAAACAAACGCACTCGGCGTCTAGCTCGTCGCTGAATTCCTCGATTCTGCTAGAGGCGTTGTGGTTTAAATTGGGCCTTAGCGCGGACAAGGACTGTGTGTCGGTGAAACGTGACTTTGTGGGGAAAACCGACTTCTCTGTGTTGAGAGAGCTCCAAGCCCAGGTCGAGTATTCCTTCACTCTCATGGCGTACCTCCCTGATGCGTTGCTCTGGAGGAAATACGAGCGTGCGAGAAGTGGCGATACCTCCATCCCCCTCTCGGACTCAAGCACCGACAATTATCCTGATGATGTGGGCTTGAATGTGACTCCGCACAAACAGCTCCAGCCGCCGAAGAAAGCCAAGCAATACAAGGAGATCGAGCTGCATTTGGAATCGTTGATGCTGCAATGCCACGGCCAGTTGCATGATATGGGTCACGGGGTTGACTTGGCCGCTTCAAGCCGCATTAATACACTCTTGCAAGACGCGTTCAAGTGTATCCACAGAAACTACGCGGTGGTGGCCAACAGGCTGGCTACTGACCTCATCTGTCACCTTCGCGATATTTGGAAGAACGACTCGGCCTGCTTCAATCTGCTCAAGAACGTTTTGACCGAGATTGGGAGATTTCTCGAACTCTCCACGCAAGTTGAGGCATCGAGGAGTACATTGCATCAGGCAAGGGCCCAGTCGGCGCATGTTTTGCAAGCACTCGATGCCATCAGAGCAAACTTGGGCCTTTTGGATCTCTCGCTCTTGCATTTGAGAAAGGAGTCGGACGACTATGTCGAGAACATGGCCCAAATTGCTGACGCAGCGACCAGGAACCGAGACGAGGCCGCTAAAGTGTACGAGAGTTTTGCCAAGATGACGCAGAACAACATGCATAGCCTGGAGGCACAAGCCACGGCTAAGGCGCAGTTGGAACTTGCCAAGGAGATCGCTGGCTTCACAAAACACAAGGAACTATTTGGGCCTTTTGTTTTTGATAAGGCCATTGACTTCATACGGAAGTCACATGCGGCAATGCTGGAGGTACAGGATCTGCTTGAGGCAAAAATGGGCTCGTTGCAGAAAAGGTTGGACAGCGAATGCCGTAAGTTGAAGCGCAACAACAAGTGAGCGCGCCCAAAGTCATCCGGAAAGGTGTTTGAGTTATGATTATTGATTGTTTTGTTTGTATTTTTGTTTTGTTTTGTTAGTTTGAAATTGATTCTATGTTTTTGACCTAGTATGGGGCTTGGTGAAGGGAGAGAGAATTAGATAATGATAGCGTGCCGACGGATGGAATAGGAGACAATACTATGAAGTCAGGCACAGCTCCTTTTTTCGGCCCAGAATGAATTTCATATAGTGATTAAGTTCGTGACTAATATCTTTCAGTATATTGAATGCGAATCATCAGCAATCTATCATTACAAAGTCTATTTACAGGTGGCGAGTTTCAGGGTCCTGGCATCAGCTCATGGCAGATAACCAGCAGGTGCTCAGTACACTGAGTTCTGAATGGAGCTCCACTGTTTATTTCTCGGTAAAGTAACCTAAAGTCGTCACTAAAGCTTTTCGAAGGTGTTATTCTAATCATGCTACCGTGGCTGTGTTACACTTCCTTTTCGTTGGCTAATCGTCTAACGAGCCGGCTGAGCCCGCAAAGGCTCGGATCCAGAATGGGGGCTGAATAGAGGTTTCTGCTCTACTTTTGAGGCCGTTCTTGTCTTCTTTCAGTTTGACAGTACAGAATGTACGTACTGTTTGGCGTTGGAAGGGAACTGTGAACATAAGAGTGAAAGGGATTCGATGGGCTTGTCTGAAACCGAGAAGAACATGGCACTAGAAACCGGCTTAGACTGTTTTTGATGCTAATAAGAGATTTCATGAAAAGGGTCACGCCTCGTTCTATGCTTCGCAATTCAGTCCACTCCCAACGTATGAATTGTTGATAAATGTTGATTAAGCCATGAAATTCTAGAAGTCTTTTGTTATGGTTTGTGCGCTCTCACAACTGTGTGGGTGATTGTAATAAAGACTCTTTTTCAGTTTCAGATTATGTGAAGGATTCCTCACACGTGAATGATTGGTGGTAAGACTCTTGATTTTTGATTCACACCATTAATTTTGGAGTGCGGTGATCATATGTTTCTACGACTGCTTCATCATTTGGTAACTGTGGCCAATTGAATTTTCCCTTCTTCGACTCCAAAAGTGCCATTCCAGCCTCTTTTGACCGAGCAGTTTTCAAGCCTCACTTCTGTCATCCGAAGAATCATGATCCTCCAATTAAGGTAGGCGATTATATATTAATTATACATTGTTTTCATCTTTATTTGTGTTATCAGCTATTGCATTAAATGAAATATTATTAGATAATACAGATTATCAGGCATCCAATTGGATTATAACTCAACTCTAAAGGTATAAATGATACAGTAAGACCTGTTTATAAGGATCACATCTATTGAGCAGAAATAGAAATAGTACCCAGGTTATCTTCTTAAGGAGCGCATTTTTGGTGTGAAAAACAACTTCTCGCGCTGTGTTTTGATGAATATAGCCAGGTTATCTCCCTAACCAAGATCTTTTTACTTACTGTATAGCTAAAAGTGTAATAATTAAAGGATCAAAATCACTTTTTGCGTTATGACCTATTTTAGTAAAAATGTATGTTATTCGCCTTAGGTTTCCTATTCCTATTTACAATCGGATGGTTAATAGGTGTACTGCTATCTAACGCATCTATAGATGTTGCATTCCATGACACGTACTACCTAACCGTATGGGTGATGCTTTAACTTATTCGTTATATTTCTAGGTACGATTATATCATTAGTTTTTTCGAGCCTACACCTGACTTCCAAGAAACTTATATTACGTAGCCTGTGAGATGATTCTAAGCCAGGGCCGTCCTGGCGGGGGTTCGTTATATACATGCACGGGCGACCTTTTCGACGCCCACTTGACTTGGCTCACTTATGACATTTCGAGGCCAACCTGTCTCCCTCGACTATCGCTCCAGATCAACCAAAACACTCATATCTATATGCGTTAGTGTTCCTTTTCTTTTCTTCTTCTTTCCTTTGCCTCAAAAAGCTCTAGGACCACTGCAAAAGTCCTTTCTCCACACTCTAGCCTCGCCTTCATCGTCTATTGCAGTTCAAGAAACTCCGCCGCAATGGCCTCAATGCTGTTGCTGCCCTGTAACAATTTCTCGCGCAAAAACGCCTCGGCGGCACGCTTTCCGTGCACAAACGCCACGGCGCCGACCATGGCGTACATCATCTGTGCACTGACTTTCAACTCGCCGCTCTCCTCAAAGCTCAACAGATGATTGTAGGACTTCCAAAACATGACCAGATTCAACGCGGTTTTCTTGGCAAACACACCAAGCGCCATGCGGCCGCCAAGCTCCTTTGCCATGGGCGTGCCGAGCACATCCAAGTTCTTGCCACCAACCGCTGTGGCGTTCTGAGTGTCTTTTTCAAGAACATATTTGCCCAAGAACAAATTCGCCAATTTCGAGCCCATAACAGACAATTTTTCGTTGTACGGCTTCATGCCGTGTGCAAATGACTTATGCGTGAGCACCTGCAACGCCATGTCGTCGGGAATCGCGTACTTTTCCAGGAGAAAAGTCTTGAGATGCAGCAAATTCTGTTTCGAAGGCTCGTATTTATGGCCTGAGTGCACGGCAAGCACCTGAGCCGGGTCCTTGCGGATGCCTAGCCTGCTTTGCACGTATACGGACCGCTGGAACATCCGCTGGGCCGGTCTGAGTATCGTCCGGGAATTCATTTAGCCGAGTTTTGTGTGGACTTTCTTATATGGTGTTGAGAAGATTGTTCTATAGAATATATGCTCACTGGCAGCGTAGAGCGGTCTGTGCGGATCGAGTATGCAAGGTATTTTTTTCTCTTTCTTTCTTGCTTGAGCCGAGTCTCTCCCTGCTTCTATGAATTCTGCCGTTCTCAAAAAATCAACAATGCTATAGATGGCTCTAAACAGATATACGACGGCCGGTTCTGGTCTTAGTGGATCTCGGTTTAACATTTTTTTTTTTCACTGGGAATATCCGGCCTGCGTAGTGTCTCGCCTCTTGTGCGGTGCGGCTATATGCACGCCCAAAAATGGTGGCCTTACTGATTTATGGCGATGCGCGATGAGAGCATGCGATTGATTTTCAGTGAAAGTCAGAAAGACCAAAAGTGACATTTTTGGTAGTTTTGAAGCAGAAAAAGGCGATTTTTTCTACTTTTTCCAAACATAGAAAAAAATGGATATTTTCAGGATCCTATCGCGCGGCGCCTCGGTGAAACTGAGCAAAAAGGCCTCGGCAGACTTCTCGCTTCCCCTGCAGCAGCAGACCAAGCCCAAATCGATCGAAGAAGAGGTGGAGAAGGAGACGGATTTCTTCCGGACGCATACGAAAAGCCATAAGGGTTCATCCAGTGCTGATTCAAACACGACTAGCGAAAAAAACAGCGAAAACAGCGCCGGATTGGTCCTGAAACCGGCTGAAGACGATGAAATCGATGAAAACGACGATGCGGAACACATTATCATCACAAACGAGGAACAGGCGGCCGATTTCCGCAAGAAGTGTCGCTCCAAAGTCACGGGCGAGGACGTGCCGCTCCCGATTGCGTCCTTCCAGGACCTCGTGCTGCGTTTTGGGCTCAATAAACGGCTCCGAACCAATCTTCTCGAGGCAGAATTCGTCGAACCCACGCCAATCCAGTGTGAGGCGATTCCAATCAGTCTCCAGCGCCGTGACGTCATTGCGTGCGCCCCCACTGGTTCCGGAAAGACGTTGGCGTTTCTAATCCCCATGATCCAGACGCTTTTGCACGACGCAGAACCGAAAAACAGTGCTGTGCGCGGCCTCGTGATCGCCCCCACAAACGAGTTGGCGCTGCAGATCCACAACCAGCTCCAGGAACTCACTAAGGGCCACAAGAACCTCTTAAGTGCAGTCTTGTCAAGGCAGATGGCCACCCGGCTCACGCTGGGCCAGGTTCAGGCAGGCAAATATGCCATAATCGTGTCCACTCCCTTGAGGCTCATAGATGTGGTCAAAAGCGGGCACATGGACCTTTCGAAAGTAGAAGAATTGGTGATCGATGAGGCAGACCGGTTGTTCGACCGAGGCTTTGTGGAGCAAACCGACGCCATCTTGGCCGAGTGCACCCACGCGAAATTGCGCAAGCTGATATTCTCGGCCACGATCCCGGCAGGCGTGGAGGAAATGGCCAATCTGATCATGCGTGACCAGGTGCGTATCATTGTGGGCCACAAGGAGGCGGCGTCGTCCACCATCGAGCAGAAATTGGTCTTCACCGGTAGCGAGGACGGGAAACTAGTGGCCATTCGCCAGATGCTCCAACAGGGCGAATTCAAGCCGCCAGTCATCATTTTTTTGCAGCTGATCACGCGTGCCAAGGCCTTGTTCCATGAATTACTCTACGATAAACTCAATGTTGACGTGATCCATGCCGAACGGACGCCAAAACAGCGTGACGAGGTGATTAAACGGTTCAAGAATGGTGATATCTGGGTGCTCATAACCACCGATGTGCTTGCACGAGGCGTGGACTTCAAAGGCGTGAACTTGGTCATCAATTACGATGTGCCGCAGACTGCACAGGCATACGTGCATAGGATCGGACGTACTGGTCGTGGCGGCAAGGCGGGGAAGGCAGTCACGTTTTTCACAAAAGAAGATAACATGGCGGTGAAGCCAATCATCAACGTGATGAAACAGTCCGGGTCGCATGGCTACAGCGATTGGATGGAGAATATGAGCAAATTGAGCTACCACGACAAGATCCAGATCAGGCGCAAGGAGGCCGAGCGGAAGCAGATTTCGACGGTGCCGAAAATCGTGAAGCAGAAACGGAAGCAGAGACAGGAGATGATTGAGGCATCGAAGCGCAGGAAATACAGAGAGGAGGCCGAGAAGGCTGGGAACGCTGAGGCCTGATGGGTAATTGTTGAAGAAAAAAAGAAGGCTACAATGTGTTTTAGCAAATAGTGTTGTTGTGGAATATGTAAATATACTCGGCGTTCGAAAACACGTCTAGAAGAATCCGATAGGTGTGTATGATGCAAGCGGGCGGCCCGTCACGTCTAGTGATGCTCGGCGTGGCCCAAGGCGGGGTAGCCAAAGAAGCTTCTCCTGCCGATGATCTCGCCAATGGAGAAGAAGGCCAAGCCGTGGATACCGTAAACGGCCGCCTTGGTGAACGTGGCCTTGTTCAAAGGCAACGACGTGATCTTCTCCTGCAATGCCTTCTGCTGCGCGGGGGTCTGCAAGAACTTCACTGACGCTTCATAAGCCTGCTTGAACTGTGCCAGCGATGGTGGCGCCAAGCCCTCGGCCTTGTAGACGGCCTTGCCGACCTCGGCACCGACCTTGCCCCAGTAGACAGCACAATTGGCGAGCTGGGCAGACTTGGCCACTGTGGTGTTGATAAGGCCCGTGGCCTTGTTAATGATAGCAGACATTCTGTGGGGTGGGGTGTGGGAGTGGTTGATGAAATGCTTTGGTGTTTTTCACTTTTGGCGAGTGCGATTTTTCCATCTTCGCACCAGCCAATGGTGTGGTTCGCTTCGCGCCAGTGTGCAGGAAACCGGGTCAGAATCTGGAATTAACCCGCTGGGCTTTCAGAAAGCCACACGTAAAGTCAAAAGTCAGATAATGACAGACAACTCTGATATTCTGGGATATCACAAAAGCCTTTTTTCTGATTTCAATTCTACTGTAATCATGTGACCCAAACTTCTTCATGCACCAGTGGGACCCCCTCCCTGGCTTTCGCAACCGCGCACACTTCCTGGCAAAACGGATTCTGTATCATCCCCAGTAGC
>JAKTVE010002730.1:0-23460 GCA_030557065.1 Metschnikowia rubicola | reverse complement strand
GATCAAGGTATGCAGCAATGAAAATGATTTTGTGGCTCAGATAGGGAGGCCGGAGAATGGTGACGTGGTATCATTATCCTTTGGGCTGAGGAGGATATAAGCATAATTTGGGATTTTCGTGCACTTTTTATGCCGTGGAATATTCAAAGTTTGGGTCAGCCCACATAAATCTTCTCGAAAACACAGTGCAGTTTTCTCCACTTTACGCAAGTACGATTAAAGGTAAAAAGAAAAAGTGAAAAAAAGACAAAAATCATGAGTATAATAATAAGATAATTACGCGGCTCATATTTACAGGCGTCTTCGCTGGCAAATGTATCCACTCAAGCCATAATGAAAAAGTGACAATCCAGCTTTACATAAGACAAGGGCCCACACAAAAAGTCCAAAATTTGCGCAAATGATACTATCACACATCCTCGAAATGCGTACCTCTTCCACTCACAGGGTCGGTGTATGTGTGTCCAAATGCAGTAGTCACATGACCGTCCGATACGAAGAAAGGCACGATCATAGTGACGTATGCGATGTATGATTTGTACTATATCATCTTTCAAACTTGCCCTTTTCATTCAAATTAAAGCGAAAAAACAAACATTCAGCCCGTTCTAATTCAAAAATTGGACGAAATCCAGTGTGAAATGACACAGTGTCGGTTTTGGCCGGGCCCTTTATCATATAACTGTAACTCACACATCGATCTATTGCGGCTCTATGCCGAACAATGGGCGCGACGCATGCGACTTTCGCGGCCGAATCTGCCACCTGTACCATACCATCCCATGCAACGTTCGCCGAAATGGATGAAATCGTTCAAGTGACTGAGACGCTGATAATTTCTTCAGTATGCTCTCTCAGAAAATATTTTCCCCCGAACCAAAATTTGTGACAGCTCAAAAGTGAAAGGATTTTAAAAAAATTCGATCTCGTACCCAAAGTGGCCTGCACATAACGCGATAGCCGTATCGCGCGACCTTGGCTCGTGAAGAGCATACATACTCAAAATTATCATTTCTTCACCACGCTCAACACAACACAAAACATTAGCATGGACGCCGTATTGTCGTATGTATCACGACAAGTGGTGAAGCGCGGCGCGCGGTACCTTTTCCGGCGCGTGACGGGCGACGACGACGACTTTGCAGAGCCGCCTCTCACCGACCCCGAGGAAGACGCGGACCCGGTCACGGAGGAAATGTTTTCGTCGTGGGCGTTATTCATTCTTCTCTTTTTGCTCTGTTCGGCATTGTGGCTGTCGTATTATTTGCAGCAGCGGCGGATCAAGGCCGTGCACGAAACCGTGCTTTCGATTTTCTACGGTATGATTGTGGGCTTAGTGATTAGGGTCGCCCCGGGCCACTATATCCAGGACGCGGTCAAGTTCAAACTGGGATATTTCTTCAATATCTTGCTTCCGCCCATCATTTTGAACTCGGGCTACGAACTACATCAGGCAAACTTTTTCCGGAACATCGGCCTGATTCTCACTTTTGCGATTCCCGGCACGTTTATCTCGCTGTTGGTGTTGGGCACGATATTGTATTGTTGGACCGCATTGGGCTTTGATGGCGTCAAGCTAGAATGGGTCGATGCTTTGGCTGTGGGCGCCACGCTCTCGGCCACGGACCCGGTCACGATTCTCTCGATTTTCAACGCATACAAAGTCGACCCGAAGTTGTACACGATCATTTTCGGCGAGTCTTTGCTCAACGATGCCATTTCGATTGTCATGTTCGAAACGTGCCAGCAATTCCACGGCAAACCGCTCCATTTTTCGTCGATGTTCGAAGGTATTGGTTTGTTCTTGATGACATTCACTGTGCTGACGATTATCGGCATGTCGGTGGGCATTTTGGTGGCCTTGATCTTGAAACACTCCCACGTGCGGCGGTACCCGCAGATCGAGACGTGTCTCGTGCTCCTCTTTGCCTACCAGTCGTACTTCTTCAGCAATGGCGCCCACATGTCCGGCATAGTTTCTTTGCTTTTTTGCGGCATCACGTTGAAGCATTATGCATACTTTAACATGCTGCGCCGCACGCAGATCGCGACCAAGTACATTTTCCAGTTTTTGGCGCAACTCTCGGAAAATTTCATCTTCATCTATTTGGGGTTATCGCTTTTCACCGAGGTCGAGTTGGTGTTTAAACCATTACTCATCATCGTCACTTTTGTGCTGATTTGTGTGGCCCGCTGGTGCGCAGTGTTCCCACTCTCGAGGTTCCTCAATTTTCTATTCCGTGCGAAATACGAGAAGATCAACCGCTCCGCGGGTGCCGCCGGCGGCCTTGGCCTGCACCCAGAGCCCGAGGAGATCAGTCACTCGTACCAGATGATGATTTTCTGGGCCGGGTTGCGTGGTGCAGTCGGTGTCGCGTTGGCGTTGGGCCTTCAGGGCGAGGCAAAGCTGACGCTTTTGGCCACGGTACTTGTGGTTGTGGTGTTGACTGTGATCTTCTTTGGCGGCACCACGGCGTCGATGCTCGAGATCTTGGGCATCAAAATCGGCGTTGTTGAAGAAGGCGACGATTCGGATGACGAGTTTGACCTTGTGGCACCCAAATTGGCCGTGGGAAACTCGCTGAGCAATGTAAACGTGATGGGCAGCCGCCGGTACGCGCCAGGCACGCCTCTGTTCCCCGCACGCACCAGTCTCCAGGCCGGCTACAGGCTGGAAAATTCGCCTCAAACAGGCACCGCGCGCCTGCTGTCGTCAATGACCAATTCGCGAGTGGACTTGAACGATGATGACGAGTTTAACACCAGTGATATCGACGATCTCATGGCGGCGCCTTCGCCGTACGATTCGGCCAACTTGGCCACGCAAAACCACAATGGAGTCTTGGGCGCGTTTTTGTCTGCAGAAGAACACGCTCGCTGGTTCACGAAGTTTGACGAGGAGGTGTTGAAACCTGTGTTGCTAGACTCGTTGCCACATCTGGCCGGCGCGCTGACAGATAAGTACGATGAGGAGTCCGGCATGGGCAAATAGACGCTGGCGGTGTGACAAGAAGTGGCATTATACATTCTTCGCATTGCCTTACTTCTGGAAATCTTCTCGGTTTATACTTTTATAAAGGTCACGGAGTTATTTTGAACGGTTTCCAAGGTCCAGTCTTGCGATTCGTGGGAATGTGCCGGATCTCCTTCATGAAAAGACTTGATACAGGCATACTTATCCGAGACTTGTTCTCCAATACAGAAGTGTGAGCCTGCTGACGAGCACAGACAGAAACAGGTCATCATCTTTAGGCAAGGAGAGGGAAATTTGGTGGAAATAGAATCGTACATTTGTGCTCTTGACACAAAAAAGAAAAAGAAAAAGAAAAAAAAGATTTCTAGATGATTTCGTCTTTTGACTCGGATTATGACTATATATATCTCTTGCATCGTGAGTTTTCCCGATTACAAATGTAAGTCACGGATTCAACATCATACTACCGTATTTTGACTTTCGCAAATTTCCGGATTATATCAAACTGACAGTCCAGAATTTGCCTTGAGTGTTCGGAAAAGAGAGAATCGTGTTCGTAAATATAGTGAGCACATATATTCTTCCTCTTGTCATATGATGAATATTCCTCCTCTTGTCACATAGTGAATATTCCTCCTCATGTCATAAAAGAACAACATTGAAACCCCCTTTGGCCTTGAAACTCATGTATACTCTCCCTTCAAAAATGAGACCGTATCTCAGCATGATCTGAGCAGAAACCCACTCCTTTAGAAGTCATCACCACTAGCATATTAAAACCATGCATGAGATCAAATCATCTCATCTTTCGACACCCACTAAAGATATTTTGCCATCTGAGACTTTTCCTGTTTCTGCTGCTGCGCGATCGATGCGTCAGTCACCCATTTTGCAAGCTTGAACGCCCGCAGCGACAACAGCAAGTCGTTTAGTTTATAGTTATACTTGACACACAACTCGAAGAATTCCGTCATGGTCAAATCATGCAATACCGCCACCAAATGCTGATTTACACGCGGATCACCCTTTTCTGCCGCCGACACAAACACAGACGCAGGCACGACATCAGTATAGTTGGCGCACGATCTGATTGGCCGCTCCAACAAATTCATGACCTCACTAATATGCGCGTTCGTGACAGTATTTTTACGGTCCTCCTCAACCGCGCGCATGACAAGCCCAGCCAATGCAAGCACCGCGTTCCCGTAAAGCGCCGGGTTCTGAACACGGGACTCGGCGTCTCTTTTCAAAGTTGGACGGAAAACGACGCCGACATTCGAGGCCAAAAATTGCTTATATGCACACACCACCTGAGACCTCCAAGCAGTCGTTTTCTCGTATATAGACTGTTTCTGTCGCTGCGTGGGCGGCCCGTAGAGCCGCTCTGCATATTGTTTGAGAGAGTTCCACAAGGGGGCCACCAATTTCTCGAGTTTCGAAAGTTTCCCACCAGAAATGCCAAAATCCGCAAACGCGCCTGTTTTGCGGAGCGGACTCAGCGTAGCGCTCACGGCAAACTCGGTAGTATCGTTGGAGGTGGTGTCGTGCGAATTCCCGAAGATCACCGGCTCTTTTTGCGAAAAACTTGCATCTTTTTCGAGAATCAAATCTGTATTTCTCAAGGCGTGCATATCGGCAGCAGACCTGTAGTTGATCCGCGAGGAGGTGGTTCTGATCACGAGAGAGCACTCATCGAGAATAGCCGCCCACGTATGAGCACTGTGGGGAGTCGAGTTGAATATGGCGTTCCTTGTTTTGACACTATGCTGGTCGTTTGAGGATGCGATATATGCAAGCTCCTGAAACGCCGTCGTGCGGACAATTTGCTGCTTTGGGTCAACGGCGCGTAAGCCCGTAAGGAGCGTGGCGACAGGATCGGCGCTGCGGGCGCTTAGGGCAGTCTTGCCGTCCAAACAGCCGATTGTGGCGTAAACGTTATATGCATGACCGACGAATTCCCACCCAAGAAATAACACAAACGACGCAAACAATATGTTGAAATAGTTTTTCAAGCCGATGTGGAACGGCGGAACAGCCGTATCAAGTGATAATGCGGCGAAAACAAGCCAGTTTGCCCGGTAAATGACAGTCCGTGTAAAGATATACGCCAACGGAGCGAAAACACCAGTGAAAACAGTGAAAAAGGCCAGATTTCCAACAAGAAAACCGGGATTTGAGAAAAGCGCTGATTCGACATTCACTTTCGACACGCCATACTGGAGCGGGAGCCGATTGCGCTGGAAAGACACGTGCTGAAACGCGTAGAACACAGCGCAAAAAGTCGCATGGAACCAGAAGTACACCCATGCGTCATTGACCGCTGGCTTGACTCGGAATTCTTTCGCTAGCACATAGTATTGTCCACAGAGCGGGAGCTGGGCCAAAAACACCGAGAAAAACACGATGCTAGACGCAAAAAACAGCATGAATGCAGCCATGAAGCGGCCACTAAGCACGGTGCAGGCGATCACATGCTCCGCCAACAGTTTGGCCGGTGAAAACTCGACGGCGGAGTTGCGTGCACGCAATTTCTTGACAAACCATAGCGATATAAATAACACCGGCACCCTGTACACGGCCTCGCCGAAAACCCACCAGAATCGGCCGTATGGGGCCCTCAATACAGTCGATGATAGTATTGCTAGAAGCACGCAGATCTTATCCACATAACGCATGCGCCGGCGGAACGTGGCTCGGAAACAGTCACTGTACTGTAATGTGCGCTGCGGCGAGCCCGACATGGTTGGAATTGTGGTGTTTTTTTCGAGGTTTTGTGGCACGTTTTATGAATACCCAGAGTGAATTTTGGGTTCTCAGTATTCAGTACTCAGTCTTCGGTATACAGTCTTCAGTACTGTGCGAATGGTGACACTGCGAAAAAAACGCTGTTGCGGGTACATGTAGATTCGATCGACAAGGGTGACAGTCCACTAAATGGAGGCAATAGTGAAATGATTTGGTGAGTTTTTTTGGTATTTTCTTTTGAAATTTCCTGTTTATGGCGGGGATAAATTATAAAGAAAAATTCGATGTTTTTGACTGATTCGACCTGAATGTATATGTTGCAAATACTATGTGCTGTGAGCGAGCGATGAGGAGTCGGCCCTGGAGAAAGCTACCCTGAATGACCATAATAATGGTATTTTTTCCTTTTTTTTTTTGCTTGATACATCTGATTGGGAGCCAGAATTAATTCTACCTCTCCACAAAACTATATATAAAAATATGAATATAAAAAACTTCAGCCAGCTTCGCTACCTACCCTGCATCGATTCGTATGAGTCTATTAGATTCAACAAGGCTGTCATCTCCCTAAAGAATGTGCTTCCCCACCTCCCACTTGCCGCTGTAACTCTCGCATATAAACGGTATAAAGAGGTTTCGTTTGGTCTCATATTTACATTCTCTTCGATAATTGCCTGAAATTTTGTTATTCATATTGTATGTTAATATGTACGGTAGTTATTTGGATAAATCGACCGTGAACACATGGTGGTGTGATTAGTCTTCTCAGTTATAATCGATGAGATTTCAAAGATCTTTCCATACAAATAAAGTTGGGTTTGATTTATTTTCTGTAATCCATACTACCATTTCCGGATTTGCAGCCACTTACTTCTCTCCTTTTCCCTTTCCCACATGTATTTATGTTTTCCAATTCCTGATATGATAAAGCATTATTGATGGAGGAAGAGGCAGATTAGCAGATGGAGTACTCAGTGAATGGCTAGGTTACAATTTGGGCCTTTGGTTTTTGATCAAATGTAGCAAGCCGAAACCAAAAAAAAAAAAGAAAAATAAAAAAAGACCTGACAAATTAAAAATAAAAATAAAAATAAAAAAAAGAAGGATCAAGGCCAAAAGAGCATTGCCTGTTTTGTGACTGATAATCCGTAGGAAACCAGAAATCGTAAATATAATTCTCCTGATACAATGTTGATTCTATGGATTCAATTATAATTTTCAGACTTTATAAGAAAAATTGACCCCTGGAAAGTATTCTCTAGCCCATTTTGGCTAAGCTGACGCTTCCAATGCATTGAAAGTCTTTCATTAATAAATTTTTGAAGAGCTAGGTAAGCAATTCTGGCTCCCAGTCCTTAATAAGAAGTATCAAGCAAGAAAAAAAGAAAAAAAAAAGGTCTTGATTGATTGGTCTGAATCAAACAATCGAAAGATCAACAAAGGACATGATAAATTATTGAGAGACCATGCCTAGGCTTGCCGAATCGCCAGAAAACCAAAACTTTCCAGTAAAGTTCTCTTATTCTCGGGTCGCTACTCCCACAATCTTAAAGAACAAATACACACGTGTTTTTGCAGTTTTGTATCTTCTATTACTATGTACATTGCTAACCTTGGTTGAGCTTGCGCTGAGCCTCGCGTCTGATGCGCTCCGCCTCGCCACTCAACGCATCCTTGACCACATCAAGGCCTGGCTGGCCCTTGATCTCGCCAAGAGCCGCATCTTTGATATAATGCTCATTGCTCTTCGTGTTGGCAAACGAGTTTGCGTACCCGAAAAGCTTGTCCTCAATCAACCTCTCCGAGCTCTCGAACCGGCCCACTTGCACCTCAAACGCCTCGCGAATCGCGTGCTCCAACTCCTGCTCCGTGGTGATGTAATTGGCTGCGGAATGGTACAATTCCAACAACTGCGTGGCCTTCGCGTCCATCGCCTCCAACTCGGCCATTTTGCGGTTCAACGTACGCTTCTCCTCCACAAGCAGCTGCTCCTGAGGCGTGCGCTGGCGCATGATGGGCCCGCTCAAGTATGAGTCGATCGTGGGGAGTGTGTGGTGTGCCACCTCAGATTCTTTATGTTGTTTGTTTTGCTTCTCCTGGGCCTCGGTCTCACGCCGCTTCGCTTCCAACGCCTCCATCTTCTCAATACGCTTGCTCTCGGCAACATACGCTTCCTTCAAGTACTGTCTGCGGAGCGTATCGCGCTGGACGGCCCACAACTCCTTTTTCGTCATCTCAGACTCTGGTTTCGTCGACAATGGGCGTTCGTCAATCTTGGCGATCCGCTCTTTCACGGTCAAAACCGGCTTCTCCGCAGGCACTCGGCTGAACTTGAATCCTTTTCTTTTCGGGAGCGGGATGCCCTCGGCGTAACCCTGTTCGATATGAGAGTCGGCCTCGATTTCCTCGGCCGTTTTGGGCCGGATCGGGTTGTGCCTGAAGATGGGGCGGACCTCGGGCAAAACTCCCGACTTGCCGCCGTATTTGAGCGTGCGCTTGCTGAGACTGGTCGCAGAGCACCTCATTTTGGGTATTTTGCAGGCTTTTTTGGTGTCTAATGAAAATTTTGGCTTGGTATAGTGTGCGCGACAAAATCTTCTTGCACCGCGCGAACTCCTCAGATTGTTAGTGGTCACTGGAAACTGGTGAGCTGCGAAACCGGATTCAGCATTCATGCCTGGAGTATTTCATAGACCTGAGAGTCAATAACAATAAGAGACTTTTTTCGCATTTTTCTATTCTGACGAGTCATGATCAGAATGAACACAGAGCATTTTTTTTTAAAGCTGGCATGGAGGGAAGATATCACTGTTAAAAAGCCTTGATTGCATGCAGTATCACCGGCTCTTGCAGGCTTTGCAAGCAAATCGGAGATTTGGTTCACGAATGACGGAAACCACAGTTTCGGAAGGAAGCAACAACGGTCACCACAGCAATTATGACACTTGGCTTCATGCCAAAAAATGGGCCTTTTTCCTGAAAGAATATCCAAAAACCTCATTCTTCGCCCTATTCAACGTAGCCTCAGCACACTGGCTTGCCCCAGGCCTCGTACATGGCCACCAGCGCGGCCTTGCCGATTTTTTTTGGTCCCACTTCATCCTTGAAAATATCCATGATCAAATCGCCCTTTGCGGTCTCTGTAAAGCCCTCCTTTTCGATATAAAACTCAATCAAGTTGCGCGGCGTGCCGAAATACCGCTGGATCATTATCGCCTTTTCAAATGAGATTCCGCGCACCAGCATAAGCATCTTCACAAACATCTCCTTCACCGTCATCATGTTGCTTTTCACAAGCGATTCTTGGTACATGGAGAAACTATGCACGCACTCGTAGGGGGTCTTACGAGACTCGAATTTCTGGCGGAACTCTTCAAGGTACTCCAAATACTCGTCCTGGGTCCTCACACTTTTCGGCTTGAGAACCAAAAGGCGCACGTTTTGGTGTTTTTCCTGCAAAACCTCCGTCATCAACACTAGCCAGTCGATTGTGTCGTCGGTGCGGCGGAATCTCTGCATGTAGAAATTCGACATGGTAATCACCATCGAAATAGCCGTCTCGAGCGACTGTTTCATATCCGCAACCCGCGGAATGTCCACCAAGCCGCTCTCTTCGACAATATAATGCACGTTTTTGATGCCCGATTTCTTCAAGCGCGATTTTTGCTCGGCAAACCGGCCATCCTTGATTGACCCAGCCAAGTCATCAATACGTTTCCGCTCACAAACGTAATTTAACACCACCTCCTTTTTCGTCTGCTTATGGCGTGCAATCCAGAGAACGTCTCCTACAGAAAGCGCCCGCACATCACAGGTCACGCCCCGGCCAACGATTTTGTTGTAGAAAAAATCCCTTTCGCCTTTCGACCGAATCTCACGATTGTCTAGAATAAGCACCACCTCGTAGTCCGCAGGCGCCCACACGTCATACTGTGTGCCCAGGTACGTTTTGTTGGCGGCGTCATGCACTCCTTTCAAAGGGTTTGCTTTTTTCTCGGGGCTTTTTGCAGCATATCTCGCGGTCACCGACTGCGACGCTGGAGGAGGCACATTTTCGTCATGAACGCTCGGATCTGACCCCGAAGCGTTGTCGTCTAATATGACAGGCGGCTTTTCCGATCGATTTTCTCGGTCTATTTTATTTATTTCTTCATTCTCTTCAACATCGCTCAGAACCGGGTTCATGAACAAAGAGTTATTGTGATAATTACGTCTTTTCAAAGGACTGCTGACCTGGTCACGTGGCGCCAACACCAGCGAATTGAACACCGACAGCCCCGGCAGCACACGCACGCCGTTGTCAAAACTGGTTTCGGGCGCCCGTGCGGGCGAGCTGGCGATCCCCTCTTGCCTAATTAGGACCTCGGCCATCTTCAGCCCTTCCTCAGTGATCACGTAGGCTTTGGGCCGTCCAAACTCTTCCACGAGCCCGCGCTTGAGCAACGTTTTCACCCCGTCCCACGCAGAATAGTAGTCTCTTGCCGCCGGGTTCGCGGTGAATGACTTATCGCAGTATTTCTCGGCCACAGCCACAATATCTTCTCTACGGAGACCCCTGCGCTGCTTGTCGGCAGTACAGAGTGTTATAAGGATCGCCCACGAGCCGCCGCGGCGCTTCGGCACCCAGTTCTGGGCCGTTTTTTTCTTTTTGTTTTCCGTTTCGGGATCTAATTCATGCTGCCGCTTGCCGCCCTCCGTGTCCCCCACATAGTTCTCAAACTCGACCGGGATCGTGATTCCGTTCTCTTTGCAGTGTCTTTTAAGACGAGCACAAAGAAATTTGACCAATTTGACACCCACATACTGGATTTTCGAAAGCTGTTTTGGGGTCTCTATAGGGCCCGGGAATGCCCGTATTTTCTCCAGCGCTCTGGTATATGCATGTGCCACCTTCAGCCCCTTTTTCATGAGCTCATCAAACCGCTCTTCGAGCCAGCGCGTGAATAAGAATTTGAGATCTAGATCCATTTGGTCGGTTTATCCGGGCACGTCACTATAAACAGTATAGGTTCGGCTTATTTGTATATGGAGAGATGATTTAATTGAAATGAGTGACTAAAGCGAATGTGCCACTGTTTTTTTTTCGGATTTGACTTGAATAGCGAATGGAGACCCTATTTCAGTGACCCAAAACTATCGTTATGTGTATCCCCGGGTTTTGTTTGGTGCACAGTTTTGATGTAAGTAAATTTTTGCCTAATCGGGCCGAAATTCGATGTCGTCGCGTCGTCGCGTCTGCGCGAATGGGCCATGGGAATGCACAGTGGATAGAGCCTACAGGTGAGAAAAGATAACATACAATGAAAACCATCAAATCTTTTCGGCCGAAACAAGAAAAGAAGAGGAAAAAAGTTTTGCACGCTTGAGTCTCAAAAAAAGGATACTTGACAAATTATTGTTTGGCGTTTCTCGAAACTCACCGCCAGATTATGTGTCTCACCAAGATCTACATAGGCACGTATCACTGTAGCATGAGGGGACGCGTCAGTACTTAAATCCGTTTGTTTTTTTGTTTATTCTTGAGCAAGTGTTGTGATTTGAAATAATCAAGCAAAACACGACTTTATCAAACAAAACGAACTATTTTCCATCTACATCAATTTGATTCAATTCGACTACCCAATACAGTGAGCGCTACTACATGTTCCTCGGTATGGACGCGATCATCGCTGCATCATTCATACAAACCTTCTTCCAAAAAAGAAAACGGAGAATATGGGACTTTTTTGACTAAAAAACTCGTTTATACTTCAACTTTTAATTCTTTGTTTAATCCGCGTTTGGGTCCGATTCACTATAAATGTCAGTCAAGCCCCATTTCATACTGCATATAAACACCCCGCCATTCTCTAGAGCAGTGTTGCATCGTACAGCCCAATACGACGTACATGTCGGATATCCGATACGATCGGCCATCGTATTCGGATACGGATATCCGATCCTGTACGATGCGTACGAAAGTACGATGAATACGATGGAATACGAAAGTCGTGTTTCTACCAATGTTTTGGGGATGAATCGGCATCATCTCGTTGAACGCCAGAATAATAAGCTATTCAGAGTTCATTTTGTAATCTCTTTCGACAGTCTGGTAAGTTCTTTTGAAAAACTAGTCTTGCGAAAGCTTATCAACTTAAATAACGATGTCCACGGCAGCCGGATTTTTGCCTCTGCTTGTTCTCGCTGCATCACATGAATCTCCATCCATTTCTCCATCCATTTCTCCATCCATCTCTTCATCCATCTCATCCAGCTCATCCAGCTCTTCCAGCTCTTCCCCGCCGTCATAGCCTGAAGGGGTTTCGTTCGAGCCCGATAATGTTTCTCTATACTCGAGAAACGCCAACATCTCCACCGTTACCGAGAGCATTCGAGATCATTTCTTGGTAAGCACGTCATTATTGCGGGAAAGTAACGACTCGGTAGGCGCGGACATAGCGGGTATGGCTAAGTATTATTTTGCAAGATCATAAAGAACGGGATATGATGTGCCTTTTCGGCTTGATAGATCTCGATAAGACTCTTATATCGCCTATTTCGTTTTGTAGAAAGGTAGAGTCTAACTTCGTTCAAGTTAGCAACAGACAATTTGTCGATGACGTGTGCTTCCTCAAAAGACGATTGAGTGCAAGTCCTCACCTCAATTCCTGAGGTTTTCGAAGCTTCATTGCTCTGCTTCTTTTCATAGGCTTTCTCATGGCAATGGTATCCTAATCAATAGTGCGACCTATCTTAGCCGCTGATCTGATATTTAGATGAGGAACAAACTGATAGCGTCAAAAAAACTGTTTTTTTTTTTTTTCAAAGACGCCACGTCACAATGAGGCGCCATCCAGCGAGTACAGCAGCAGTGCTCGAGCCAATTCCGGCTAGCATGGGTCGATAATCATGTCCTATTCCAGAAAGAGGATGATTAGTCGTTTATTACAACCCAAACTCTCACACCCACCGAAGAGACAAAATAGCCCAAAAAAACTCACCAACCCTGTACGAAATCGTACTTTGGTATAGACGAAAGTACGATACGATGAGCCTTCGTTTTCGGATATCCGATACGATGGGCCTTCGTTTTCGTACCATCGTACAGCCCCGAATACGATGGTGTACGAAAAGTTCGCAACACTGCTCTAGAGCATCCGACCAAGTGAGCATCGCATTCAAGACATGAAGGAACCCAAATAGAGCACTCAAAATATGAGTCAAGATGGACACAACAGTGATAGAAATTCCAAGAGAAGGCTTTCGAGCCCTGAGGCCAAGGATGGGTCGAAATTCCGGCCAAAAACGGCCAAAATTGACAGATATACAGCAGAAAATGCCCCCTCAGATGTACAACTTCACCCATTGCTCAGAGATATGGTTGCCATGCCCCAAGCATCGAATCCACTCCGGCAAAAAGCACGCCTGAAGTTTGACGCGGCATCCTTGAATCCATATGTGGACCAGGCAGTTTTTTCGCGCCAAAACCACCGTTCCAGACCACTTCAACTCAACCCGCAGGGCAAATACGCGGAGAAGGGTGAAAAGCTCCGATTACAGCAGCTAGAAGAGGAGAAAAAAGAGGCCGAGCGCCGCGAAAAAGATGCTAAGGGAATATTGCCCAACGTCAATACACAAGAAGACCTATTCAAGCCGCCAATGCCGCCTTTGGTGGAGTGGTGGGACCGCCCATTTCTCCGCGGGCGGCTGTACGTGGAATTTGCCGGAAAAGGCTCGGAATTTGTGCTAGATTGCGAGTTTGCGCCTGTCACAAACTATATACAACACCCTGTGCCCATAGACGCGCCTTGGGAGAAATTTATTGACGATGGGGACTCGAAGCTATACCTTACAAAAGCGGAAATGAAGCGAAAACGAAGAAATGACAGACAAATCAGGCACCGTGAGATGCAGGATCGTATCAAGCTAGGACTTGAGCCGCCACCACCGCCCAAAGTCAAACTTTCGAATCTTATGAACGTATTAACAAACGAGGCCATACAGGACCCTACAGGGGTGGAAATGAAGGTGAAACAGGATGTACAGGAACGCTATGAAAAGCACATGAAAGAAAACGAAGAGCGGAAGCTAAATCCGGAGCAAAAGGCGAAAAAACGAGAGCTTCAAGTCGAAAAAGAACTTGCGAAGGGGTACTGCACGACTGTGTACAAAGTCAACAATTTGAATGACGGGCAGCACTTCTTCAAGGTCGACATGAACGCCAAGCAATTAAACCTTTTCGGGATCGTGCTAATCAATCCACGTTTTAGCCTTGTGATTGTTGAAGGAGCAGCGAAAAGTATCAGATTCTTCAAGAAATTGATGACGCGGCGGATCAACTGGCAAGAACTGAAAAATGGGCTTGATCTTTCCGCCAATAAATGCGTTATTGTTTGGGAGGGCGAGCTCAGGGAACTCTCGTTCCAGAAATGGTCGCCGATGTATACCAAAGACGATGACGATGCATATAAGGTGCTTAATAAGTTTGGCCACGAGAACTACTGGCGCGAGGCATTTAATTTGTGAGCTGCGTCGTCATGCGTTAAACACATAGAGGGGTTTTAATCAATTGGTTTTGTGTAGAAAACTCTGTAGCTTTTTCTTTTGTTACTCATATTTTTCGTGTGCTTTTCAGTAAAAGTACATATTGGGTAGTCGTCAGCGTTGATTAAAACGCTGGATGTTGGAATACGTAAATCATTAATTTGCGTAACGTAATAACGCCGTAGCGTAAAATAGTAATTACGTAATGGATCCCCCGTTACCAGCTTAAGGTCAGGTTTTTTATTTGTTTCTTTCGTAAGTCATGTATTCATACTATATCCAAGCACGCAACAAACTGCACATACATGACTGGCAAGGCGAAGCCCGAAACCCAGCCACTCGGTCGAAAAAAGGCCATAATCATAACTCGGTTCCTGCTTAACATAGAGGATAGAAGAGACGCACATTTGGACGGTGAGTCCCGATTTTGAAACATACTTTTCTCGGAATTGTTCCTCGGACCTTTAGGTCACCTACGGCTCCAAGACTTTAGCGTAACGTAACGTTAAGGGCAATTTTACGTCGTACATGCAAGGCTTTATTTGGTCAGAATGGTCGAGATCTCCAGGTGTGGATGCGTGTGCATATATCGATATATATAGCCCATCTAGCCGGCGTAAAGTGACAAATTGCACGGCGGCCATACAAGCCAAACTGACACCTTGAGTATTGGATAGTGTGAGCTCTCTTATGGGGGTGAGTTTGAGCCCTGATAATTCGAAAAAAGTCCCAAGATTTTGTGCCTTAGCGAGCCATTCCTGCTATGCCTGCTATGCCTGCTTGTGCTTCATACAGCTCAGTGTACGTAGACAAACACGAGGGAAGTGAGATTCCCGAAGAACAAAGCGCTGCCACACGTCGTAGGCGGGGTGTGAAAGTAGTATTCTAGGCCATACGTGAGAAAAGACTTAGGGCTTATCTGTGTGAGAGCAACGCATCTGGCGTGTCGTTTAAAGCGGCACTCTCATTGAGTAAACATTTCAACACTCCATGCAAGACAAACACATGTTGCTTACTGACTCTTGATGTAAGTATCGGCCGCCTTTTCATGAATAGAAGACCCATTATACAAACGTTCATGAGCAGGGAGTGATAGTCTTAATGAGGTAATAATAGCAGCAATATACAAGTGGTGGTATCGAGAATGTGAACTCGATTAAACTCTTTCTTCAACGCATAAACACAAGATAAATCGACGACGAGTTTGACGACAAAAAGTGAGAAAAATAATCTGGATTTCACGCAAAAAGGTTTTCGACACGTGTCGGATGGGTGAAAACGCGTCTCTTATGCTGACATCCGTCTCTCTTTCCAAGACAATGGGTTTCGGAAACTTTTCGCTCCAAAGTATAAAAGGGCCTTGAGCTGACCCAAACGTTTTTGCCCAGATCCTGTTTTTCCTTGAAGTTCTAAAAATTTACTTGGAGGATCTCAAATCAATTTCATAAGCTATACATTGAATTCACAAAACCAATAGCTTTTTGAGGTCATGGAGCCAAAACTATTGCGGACTCGTTTCAAGAAAGGTGTCATTCATTCGAGAGACTTTGCTTTGCCGACACAATGCAATTCCCCTGAACCTATTCACGCCGGTTGCTTTACCTGGAGGCTCAACCCCGCATTTCCAGCAGACGGCAAAAGAGTTATACTCGAGTGCACTGTTTGCAGGAAAGTATTTGTTCATTCCTGGCCAATCAACACTACAATCTTGAAAGACCACTTTGACAGAGACCATTCCGCCATTAAAGGTCACATCATGAGGAAAGCATTCGATTCGTCCGCGCCAAATGAAGAGACCACCATGTCAGGTTCATCTCAGCAGCAGATGTCAGGGAATGCAAACGCACCACATTTTCTTGCATTTGACACGGCTGAGTACGCGAGGTTGGTGTTGGTGATGATAATGTCCAATAACTTGCCGTTTTCGCTTGCTGATTCTGAATTTTTCCCGAGCATCAGCCGTTCTACCTTGAGAACAAAGCTCACGGAAATATACGAAGCGGAAACGCTCAACATGAAGGAAAAATTCGCCGCCAATACTAGCCTGTTTGCTCTTACGATTGACGAGTGGAGATCGGGTAATGACTACGACTTCTTGCAAATCACTTTGCAGTTTTACAATAATCTGGGACAGAAAGAAAAATACACGATTGGATTCGAGGATTTCGATAAGCATCTCTCTTACACAGGAAAGGTGCTCTACGATAGCTTGATGAAAGTCTCGAGAGATTTTGGTATTGAGGGGCGAATTATCTCTATTACCAGAAATAATACAGGGCCAATGAACTGTATGATGGATCATTTCAGGTCCGGCACAGGCCTCAGTGAGATCGGCTTTCATGGAGATATACAGTGTCTTGAGCACATTCTCAAGCTATCAGCCGAGGCCTTCATTGAATTCACATATTTCAAAAAGAGCCCATCGAAAAAGTTTGAGACACTGGTTGGAAACATCGACGAAAATCCCGCCCCTGAACGTATATCAACTTTGCCAAAAGCTATGCGTTTTATAATTCTCAGAATTCGCCACAATCATAAAATAAAGAACGCCTTTTTGAATCTTGTTGAAACGAAAAAAGAAAAGAAAAAGGAAAGCACGACCCGGGGTCCTGATACGATAATATTGGGGGATAATGACCCACGGTGGCTTTCCACTTACAAGATGATAGATCGCTTCATCTACTTTCGTGAGGAAATCACAAAAGTCTTGAGATTTGGCTTGAGGGACAGAAGCTTATCTGCTACCGATCGTGCCCATTTTGAAATCACCGATCATGACTGGCTGTACTTGACGTCTGTGCATGATATTTTGGAACAGTTCCAAATTCCTACATTGAGGCTTCAAGCTACGTCCTACCCCAAAATTCATCAAACAATTTCACTCGTTTATGGTACTCGATGTGGTCTCGACAGCGCCAAAGTCCAGAGAACATGCCGGCTGAACCCGTACTTGGCGATGGGGCTAGACGCGGCCAAATGCAAGTTATCAAAATACTTGCCGATTTACAACGAAGATATCATATCAAACAAAATGCTCTACGTTGCTGTTGTTCTTGAGCCACGCTTCAAGCTAGCCGTATTTGAATGCAACGGATTCACAGAACGCCAAATTGAAGCTGTAAAAAACGCTTTTGTTGATGTCTACAAGCAGTACAAGAGGAAGTACGGGGAAAATACAGACAAATGCGCAGGAATAGAAGACGATGCCACCTCAATGCGCACAGAAAAGCGGGTTTTTGGATTTGGATTTGCGAAACGAGCAAGTGAGGTTGATTCAGAGACCGAAATCGAAAATTATTTGAAAGAGCTTCGGGAGCCAGAGGATCGGGATCCCTTGGCCTTCTACATGAGTCGTAAGACAATTTACCCTATTCTCTATCGTATGGCCAGAGACTATTTTGCTGTTCCCGCAATGTCAGCACCTGCAGAATTACGTTTTTCTCCTGTTGGCGACATTGTTCCGAAAAAGAGAAATCGCCTTCTGCCAGGGTCACTAAAAATGATGGCAATACTCAATTTTCAAGGTGTTGTTGATATTGAGGTATGTACTGATGATGAACTAGAGAACGAAGAGGTAGCGGAAGGGGATTTCTGCAGCAGTGAGGTTGGAGTTGATGACGGACTACTATTGATCGACTACAGTAAGTTTTCCGAAGAAGATGCTGATGAACTCGAATTATTAGCACTAGATTGGACTGTGTAAAAACATAAAGTTCATATTGACCTCAACTTTCGAGTCATTTGGTTTTTGAAATTCATGAAATCCTATTTCGAGCGAAAAAACGCTGAAATACGTTTTCAAGTTTCTTAGAACGCTTTTTGTTTTACGTTACGGCCGCGAATACGCTCAATTGGGTAATATTATTGAATTGCAGCAGCATGGAGTAATAATCATGAGCGCAGAATTATCCAGCCGTTTCTCTCCTGTGTTTGTTTTGAAAAGTGCAGCTTGCATTAGGAAAAAAAGCGTGACCAGATTATGAAGAAAAACTCTTTCTAGCCATGCTCGAACTTGTTTTGGACTCGTTTTTTCTTGGATGGGCCCGATTTTGAACCACTAATCAGCCAGTTGCAATCGCCCATGCGCAGGCACAGGCCTACCCCGGATTCGGCGCGATTGCCGTATTACACCCGTACACCATATACATTGCGTGGGCGAATGAAAGCCAGTTTTCGACCCAGTCTTTTACTCGATTTCATATTTGATTAAATTACTATGGGTGCTGCTTATACTATCTTCGGCAAGCAAGTCCAGCCACACATTGTATGTGAATACCAAAAGGGGAAATCGTACAATTCTATGTACCGGAGTTCAATACTGTTTTCCACCATCTATATTAACAAATAGCTCTCTCTTTTGACTTTGGGGTCTGTGGCAGGCATCGTTGCATGGCCCAGATCTGCCTCGGCCGAAAAACCAGCGGCTCCAGTGCCAGCGGCTGCTCAGGACGATGAATTTGATCTCGAAAAAATCATCAGGTATGTCACAATCAGCGATTATCACTCGCTACTGCACTTATATCGAGATTTACTAACATAAAAGTGACTTCACGAAGGAGGAGACCAAGTAGATCAACTGGTGTTTATACGGCGGAAAAATTGTCAAATGCATGACCTGGATCGATCGCTAGCTAACTTATTATATATGAAAAAATGCATAAAATGCATTAGAATGTATGAATGAATGGAGGATTCTGTATGCAGATTATGTGCATTGTGTAGCTTCAAAAAAGTTATGTCACCTGTAGAAGAAATGATGGAAGTAAGTAGAATGGAATGCTCCAGACTACTAATTTCGTCATGCCAGAAAAATTGACGATTGGCTTGAGTGTCATCAATATTTAAATCGACTGAAACAACTGGTCTCGAAGTTACACTTATTCTGTTCTCACAATAGCCACATGTCTCCTATCAAGGTTTGTTGGCTGAGTTGAAACGTGATTCATCAGATAGAATTCGACCACAGATGAGTTGACCTGCTTCACCTAATGTCTGCATATTCGAAGGATCACAACATGCAAATGAATGGTAATGCTTTGAAATGTACCAATCAGTCTTTAAGCAAACCTACAATCAAAATCAACAGCCAACCAAGTATCGAGTTTCACACATTCGAGCGAATCATGCCCCGACAAAACTCTTTAGCCTGCGCAAGTCAGGAGCACCATAGGGGCCATGATTCACAAAAATTACAGCCCAGAAACTGTTAGAATGCCCTCGCACAATATTGGCCTGCCCGCAAATCGACGTAGCGCCGACACGGAAAGAGGCTTGTTTTCTGTAGGAAAAGACATCAAAAAAGCAATGGTCGATTGCGTATCTTGGTCCGCCTCACGCGACACTGTCCGGCATGCCCGAAATATATCAAAACAACAATCATACAAATG
This sequence comes from Metschnikowia rubicola, assembly GCA_030557065.1. Lineage (NCBI taxonomy): Eukaryota > Fungi > Ascomycota > Pichiomycetes > Serinales > Metschnikowiaceae > Metschnikowia > Metschnikowia rubicola. The sequence goes on along the minus strand of JAKTVE010002730.1, from coordinate 3,831 downwards.
CGCAGGCCATGGTCAATTGAGTCGATCTTCTTTCAGCATTTCCACTGCAGGAGCATGTGAGCTTGATGTTTCGGAACAAATCTGCAACGATTGTCTCACATGACCAAAAAAATGTATGGGTCTTGCTTCGAAGGTCATCGCCAATTAACTTGACAGTATTGCCACGAGGGATCACCCTGAGCGCATAACTCAATGCGGAAAATATCTTTGTTTACAAATGCCCGAACGCCCTTTCCCGATCCGGACCCGGCATTGAGCCCTAACAGGCTAAATCGTGATACACGTCTCGCGCGCGACATCGCGCACACGTCTTCGGCCCGACATTGATGCTTCGCGCGGTTGCTCCAACGCGTCCCCCACCCCTGGCACGCGACACGTCGAGACTATGGAGTCTGCTTTGTCCATCAAGGCAAACGTGACAAATTCCTAAAAGTAACCTTGTTGAGACGAGAAGATTCTCAACCTTGGGCTTGGAATCTGAAAATTAAAAAAAAAAAAACATTAAATTCCACCGCAATTGTATCTATCTTTCGCCGACAATACGCGCGGCACGTGTACGCGGGTGAGCGTGGGCGCACGCGTCGAGCTGCATGTCGCGCTGCCGGATCCTTTCTTGTTGTCATTTGTAAGCAACGCGTCTGCGGTATATAACTGGCGCGCTCGCTCAGAATTTGCTGCACTTTTTTTCCCATCCCTTTTATAAACTATAGTCACATTTTCTCCCTCTATAATGTTCGTTTTCAAGAGAGACGGCCACAAGGAGCCTGTGCGCTTCGATAAGATCACCGCCAGAATCCAAAGATTATGTTACGGTCTCGACACTGAACACGTGGATGCTGTCGCCGTGACACAAAGAGTCATTTCCGGCGTGTACCAGGGAGTCAACACAATTGAGTTGGACAACTTGGCCGCCGAGACTGCGGCTTACATGACCACAATTCACCCAGACTACGCGATTTTGGCTGCGCGCATTGCCGTGCTGAACTTGCATAAGCAGACGACGAAACAGTTCTCGCAGGTGCTGCGCATTTTGTACGAGTACATTAACCCCAAGACTGATGTGCACTCCCCGATGATTTCGAAGGAGACATACGACATTATTTGTGAGAATGCAGACGAGCTCAACTCTGCGATCGTTTACGACCGCGATTTTAACTACAACTACTTTGGCTTCAAGACTTTGGAAAGGTCATATTTGCTCAAAGTAAATGGACACGTTGCCGAGCGCCCACAGCACTTGCTCATGCGTGTCGCTGTTGGCATTCATGGCAGAGACATCCCCAGAGTTATTGAGACCTATAATATGATGTCGCAACGGTACTTCACCCACGGATCGCCCACGCTTTTCAATGCAGGAACGCCCAGCCCACAAATGTCGTCGTGTTTCCTTGTTGCCATGAGCGACGACTCCATCGAGGGTATTTACGACACATTGAAGACATGCGCCTTGATCTCGAAGTCGGCCGGTGGAATTGGTCTCCACATTCACAACATCCGCTCGACCGGCGCTTACATTGCCGGCACCAACGGTACCTCGAACGGTATTATTCCAATGGTGCGTGTTTTCAACAACACTGCGCGTTACGTCGACCAGGGTGGTAACAAGCGCCCAGGTGCGTTTGCTTTGTATTTAGAGCCTTGGCACGCGGATATCTTTGACTTCATCGACATCCGTAAGAACCACGGTAAGGAGGAGATTCGCGCTCGTGACTTGTTCCCTGCGCTTTGGATCCCCGACTTGTTCATGAAGCGTGTTGAGCAGAACGGCGACTGGACTTTGTTCTCTCCCAACGAGGCTCCTGGCTTGCCCGAAGTCTACGGTGACGAGTTTGAGGCCTTGTATGAGAAGTACGAGCGCGAAGGCCGCGGCCGCTCCACTGTCAAAGCCCAAAAGCTTTGGTACGCCATTTTGGAGGCGCAGACTGAGACCGGTACGCCTTTCATGTTGTACAAGGATGCTTGCAACAAGAAGACAAACCAAAAGAACTTGGGCACAATCAAATCGTCGAACTTGTGCTGTGAGATTGTTGAGTACTCTGCGCCCGATGAGGTTGCCGTGTGTAACTTGGCTTCGATCGCATTGCCATCTTTTGTTGAGCGCAACGCTACATCTGTGTGGTACAATTTCGAGAAGTTGCACGAGGTCACGAAGGTGGTGACCCGTAACTTGAACCGTATCATTGACCGTAACTTCTACCCTGTTGAGGAGGCACGCCGCTCGAACATGCGCAACAGACCTATTGCACTTGGTGTACAGGGTCTTGCTGACGCGTTCATGACCTTGCGTTTGCCATTTGACTCCCAGGCGGCGCGTGAGTTGAACATCCAGATCTTCGAGACTATTTACCACGCCGCCGTTGAATCCTCCATCGAGCTTGCTGCCGAGGAGGGCCCATACGAAACCTACGAGGGCTCGCCCGCTTCGAAGGGCTTGTTGCAGTACGACTTGTGGGACAGAAAGCCAACCGAGTTGTGGGACTGGGACACCTTGAAGCAGAACTTGGCCAAACACGGTCTCAGAAACTCTTTGCTCGTGGCACCTATGCCCACGGCGTCCACGTCGCAGATCTTGGGTAACAACGAGTGCTTTGAGCCTTACACGTCTAACATCTATTCGAGAAGAGTGCTTGCCGGTGAGTTCCAGATTGTCAATTCGCACATGTTGAAGGACTTGGTCGACTTGGGTATTTGGAATGACTCCATGAAGAACAACATCATTTCCAACAACGGTTCGATTCAATCATTGCCCAACATCCCGGACGAGATCAAGGCATTGTACAAGACTGTGTGGGAGATTTCGCAGAAACATATCATCGACATGGCTGCCGATAGAGCTGCCTTCATTGATCAGTCGCAGTCATTGAACATTCACATCAAGGACCCCACAATGGGCAAGTTGACCTCGATGCACTTCTACGGCTGGAAGAAGGGTTTGAAGACTGGTATGTACTACTTGAGAACACAGGCGGCCGCGGCTGCAATCCAGTTCACTGTCGACCAGAATTCCGTGAGCGCCGCAGGCAAGACTGTCGCGTCGTTGGAAAAGTTGAACAAGAGACAATACGTCGTCAAGGCTACCGGCAGAAGCGGGTCTTCAACGCCTAAGCTTGCTGAGCTGCCTCGCAGCGTTTCCACGGAACCTACTTCGTTGGAGAACTCGATCCAGGAATTGAGAATTTCCAATGCTGAACAACCCAAGCCTGAGGCGGCCGCGGCAGAGCCCGCTCAGCCTGCTGAGAAGAAGGAGAATGACGACGCCGACCTTGAAGCGGATATCTACAGCTCCCAGGTGATTGCGTGCGCCATCGACAACCCTGAGTCCTGTACTATGTGCTCGGGTTAAATGGATTTCATGGGTGTTTTTGTATAATAATTGATATTAATGTTCGAGATAGTTCATCGGAGGTGCATAAAAGAAGATTTGAATTGTAGCCACTTTACCTGTTTAATCTGCAATAGTGTGAGTGCCGAATCCGGGTCAAAAAGAAACGGTGACTGGCTGCGTCTTGCGTTTCAGATTGCGCAGGGAGGACAATAGGGATAGCAATCCTGGATTCCCCACAGAAATAAGTCAATAAACGTACAGATTGTGGATTTCCGTGACCATGTATTCGTCTCGTTGTTTACGATTATTGCCTAGTTCGGGAATTTACACCATAAATGTTGCTTAAAGATCCCCTTCGGATTTGTCACTGCCCGCAGTTATATCGGCCCGCGACCGGGAAAGAAAAAGAAATCAGCGCCTAAATGAGACCGTGTCTGCATACACATAAGCAAACATGTTGTTCTTCTTCATCCAAACAAAGGGCACTACCCCTAGTGCAGAGAATC
>JAKTVE010002728.1:6848-37644 GCA_030557065.1 Metschnikowia rubicola | reverse complement strand
TTGATGTATACTCTAATGCCTCAATATGTGCAGCAGCCAAAGAAATCGTGCAAGGCCAAATGGATTACTACGAAGGTATAAAGTACGGCGGGACAGTGGGAATGTTTGGGTTTCCTTACTATTGGTGGCATGCGGGCGAAGTATTCGGTGGCTGGGTGGATTATTGGGCATTTTGCGCAAAGGATAATGAAACCTTCAGCCAGATTTTGTTTGATGCCATGTACGCACAACGGGGAGAATTCAACAATTATATGCCTGAAAATCAAACGGTTACAGAGGGAAATGATGACCAGGGTGTTTGGGGCTTGGCACTTATGCAAGCTGTCGAACGCAATTTCACCAACCCGGAAGACCATAGCTGGCTCTTTTTCACTCAAGCTTTGTTCAACACCATGAATAATAGATGGAACACATCAGCTTGTGGCGGTGGGCTCAAATGGCAAATTTTCACTTACTTGAATGGCTATTATTACAAGAACTCAATTTCAAACGGATCACTATTCCTGCTTGCGGCTCGCTTGTACAGGTTTACGGGAGAGAAGTTTTACTTGGACGTGGCAGAAAAAGTGTGGGAATGGATGTTAGCCATTGGGCTCATTGATACTAGTGATGTGGTATGGCATCTCCATGACGGGGCCACGGAAGGCACAAACTGCACGCAGTTGACCTCTTGGCAGTGGTCATACACATATGGTATATTTCTATCAGGCTCAGCTTACTTGTATAATGCAACGGGTGAGCGGAAATGGAAAGAGGCCACATTGAAATTTGCTAACGCCAGCAGTTATTTCTTCAATGGCACAATCATGACGGAAACTACATGTTCCACGGTAGGCAGGTGTAACAATGACCAGCGGTCTTTTCGTTCGCTTTTTTCGCGGTGCCTTGGATTAACGGCCGCTTTGATTCCACAAATTAGAAAAAGGATCCTCAATGGCTGGTTGAAGCCCAGTGCAAAAGCCGCTGCGCAATCTTGTTCTGGCGATGGAAGATCTACATGTGGTTACAACTGGGCAGCTGATGGTTGGGACGGATGGTGGGGCCTTGGGGAGCAAATGGGTGCTTTGGAAGTTATCATGTCGCTAATAACCTCTAAAGTTGTACCTTTGACCCCTGACACGGGTGCATACAACGTGGGTGGAGATGTCAATGCGGGCAATGACACAGCCACCGTTTAGTTCATATATAGATTTGTTATAGGTTATTGTCAAACTTCAAAATTTATTTTAACTCATCAAGTAAATTTCTTGAAAATACAATTCCAAAAGGTCTTCATGAGAGCACAGTCATATATTGGCGCAATACATGAAAATTGAAAGAGCACCATACAATCTTGTACTTTTCTATCAACCCTGACCAAAGATCCATATACTTCCAGTTGTCATTCCCAAATTATGAACTTTTTAAATACTTTACCCAAGACGGCTAAATTCAAGCGTCGAGAAATGTCACTTCAAAGGTGATCAGGACTTTCCGTGCACCTTGACAGATACTTTTATGCCCAATCAGTCCATTTCCGCAGAGCTGGAAGTTTGTTGCGCCAAAGTAAGCAAGCTCTTTCTTGAAAGGATGCTCAGAGCCAAAATTCAAATAGAAACCGCTATGTGGCAAGGTTGTCTCAACAAGTTTCCCTTCATCGTTAACGTCAATGTATGATTCTGTTTCATCAAACAGATTCAACGTTCCATCGCTTCCATACCAATACTTCTGTGCAGCATCACCAACAATAAGTTCTTTTTTCGATATGACCAAAGGCGTTTTGGAGATCACACCGTCAGTTCGTGATATGTATAAAGTACCAAGACTGTAAGTAGTTTCAGCTAATACTACAGCGACAAGAAAGGGGAGGAACGACAAAGTCATGGTTTCTCTTCTATGATCTTAACCCGTTGCTTTTTTGTTTATTCCCTCTTTTTTCTAGTGCAGTCAATTAATCCAACTCGATTGCTTTTTACAGTCTTTGTGGGCTTTTTACGTCACACAGAAATTTCAATTTTTTTTTTTCCCGGCTGTTCTCGGATTTTCACTCAAGACCAAATCTGAACCAGTTCCGATTGTTTTCACTTGCCCGGTGATTTCACGGCAATTGATATATCTTGCTATTATCAAACCTTCAAAAGAGCGCCGTAGTAGAAGGCGGGGCGGGAATACGGGAACAAACGTTACGCTATACATATAGTCTTTGGGTTTTGCCTCACAGAAGGATCGCTTGAAACGAGGAACTACAGTTTTTCAAACAGCCTTCTTTTATGTATATGTATAAGAAACGATAGCTGTGCGTTTCAATCGTCTCACCTGCTGAGTCTGCAACAACTGCCCATTGATCAATGAAATTCACGCCATGGCCGAAAAATTAACTACAGAATATAGCTTCTCCTTACTTCATCAATCTGACTGAATCAAACTCTTCTAAGAAATCAAGAAACGGCTAGGGTAAGGCAGGGATGTGGGGTTCGTGGGATGATGAGGGCCCAGCACGGGTCTCGGACCTCACGGCTGGCTTTAATGCAAAGTAGTAGGATTGTCGATTTGGCTGCGCTTTCCGTGATCAATGGTTTAGCGCACAAATGCGACGATTGATGAGCTAGACGGCAAAGCGGACCCACTGATCTGTGGCTATAGCGGGGTTGAAATTCAGATAAGACGCGGAGTGAGGAGCTTCCAGCGCGGGGTCTTAGAAGAATGAATTTTAGGGACTTTCTTTAGGATTAAGTTGGCGTGTTGAGAGGATGCGAAGGGTTTTAGGAGTTGGCCACCTGGCACGGGTCGGGGCTGAGCTTTTCCTTTTCCCGTTATGATGGGTTTGAACCTATATAGTTAATGATTTGGCCTAGGGTTCCCCTCTCTATGTTCGATAGAACAATGTAAATAGAAAAGGGCAACACGTTCGGGCAAAATGTCGATGTAACTTTCGTCATGAGATGATGTTGGAACTTCAGGGAATGATATGGACACCAAGTCATGACTTAGGCTTTTTGGACTGCTCCTATTGAGTGTTGTGTCTAGCATACGGATAAATAAACACATGTTGGTTTCTGTTATCTCAATTTACACCCAGAGAATGATAGCCGATGCGACCTGGCGAGGTTGCTGTAATGAAGGCTTTAGGGACACCATTTGAGAAACAAGAAACCACTTGCAAGCATATGGGCTTTAGGGTTCATGGGAGTTAGTGAAACCATTTGAAGCTTATTCATTGTTTGTGGTGGCGTAGCTCAAGCCTTGGGGGTAATTGTAGTTCCAGGCCGACGCCATCAGCCGCACATCGAGTCCATTTAAATTCTATTATATTCAAATTTCTGTGATTTTCGTCGATGGTCATCAAAAGACATTCAATGATCTGATTGATTGCAAGCAATCGAATGTATCAGATCAGTTTCTTTGGCCCTACCCGAAAAGAGGGCGAGCTAAGCTGAATAGCTTTAGATTTATCAATTGTATTCAGTACATTGTAAAAAAAGAAAATGAAACTAGCATGCGTTGGATTTTCATATACCTGAAAATCTACCATTTTACCAGATTATATTTTGTTCACCCCCGGCATGGCCTTTCCTACCCTTGCTGCGATTCCCACTGGGTGAGCAATAACACTATCTAAATCCCAAATACCAGACTCGTAATAGATATCTTTTTTCAAGAATTCGAGAATCTCTTCTTTCGACTCAGCCATCATGTGGAAAGTCGAGCCCGCAAACTGGGTCTTGGATTCGTCCTTATAAATGGCCCCCACAGAGGTAACAATACCCTCGTTGACGGTGGCTGGAATTGCTGCCACGTGTTGTGGGCGCACGCTGGTTCTATCAGTGCCTGGTTTGTCAAACACGATCACGTTCCACTCAATTTTGGCCATTTTCTTGTGGTTTCAATTGCGAAGTGAACTCATGTGAAAGGTGTGTCTTTGATGACAGGGTGACAGGTCGCGGAAGAACCAGTAGTGTACTATACATTGAGAGTACGACCGCAGAAATTTCGTGGTTCGTTTGAGTGGCTCAACATGCAAATAATTTTACGCTTCTTTCCTATTTTCTGTTTTCTCTTTCGTGTATTATGAATATAAACGTGAAGCAAAAGAAAGGGCAACGGCCCCTCTATGATGAATGCAAGTGCACGACAGTGCGGGTGAGACGAGCTCCCGACGGCTCAACAAAGCCAGTCAGTTTTTAGCCCTACGGTTTCAGAAATAGGCAGCAGCGTCTCATGTGAAAGTCCTGGGTCTCATGAACTACCCTAAATGCCTGTTATGAGTAGTAACGAAACACAAGTAGAAGTCAATGGGTTTAGTTCTCCAACGGGGCAAAGTACTTGACTCTCTCCTTTCTTGGACCCAACTTGTCCGTCTTGATGCCTGCGCCAAACTGGTTGCCAAACGGCGAGTGAGAATGAATGAATGTCTGTGGAATAGCAGACTGTGCGGGGCCCCTCAAATGCCTCTGGCCAATACCACCTTTGTCTTTGATGAAGGTCTTGATAAAAGACGTTTTGTACTGCTTCAAGTAAGCTTCGCTGCGCATCTGGTCACGGTTTTCCAACTGCTTGTAATATGACGTCTCCACCACGGGCCCGTCCGAGCTGCGGTAGAAATATAACGAGATTCCAGCCAAGACCGCCATGCCAAACACTTTCGTTACGTCAATCTCCGTTTGTGTGCTTGCAGGTGCCTCATGGTGAGCGCCTGAGGCGTAGAAGCGTCTAAAGTTTGCCCTCGCTGTGTTGGTTGTGGCTCTGAACATGCTATGTGGTTTATTTATTGATGTATACAGTTAATGATAGCAAAATGCTTATAGAATTGAGGTTGGTGTGCGCAGGCGCGGGAGAAAATTGACCAATCGCATCAGCTAGGTTTCATACTATGTCACGTGACGCATGGGCGCGGTTTCAATTGGCAGTGTCGGGAAGAATAATATGTCTGGAATCGCGCATTGTGCTTTCGTATAATCTTAATCTGGCTGCGAAAAAATGAACGTCAGAACTAGTTTCAGTTTCGGCTCAATAAGATCTTCGTGATCATGATTGAGAAATTTTCGACTATTGATTGAGTTAGTGTCTCGGTTTGCGCATGTTGGCCCGCAAGAATATATCAAAATATTATAATTCCCTGTAGTAATGCATCTTTCCCTAAGCACCCTATATTTTTTGCCATATGCACTGTGCGGCGAGCGGGCAGAAATCGATTGAACTCACCTATGTCAGATACTTTGAGCCGCGGTTACCGAGAGTAGGCTTGGTGAGACGTGTTTATGCCGGCATCCGGTTGCAGGAGGTGTCAGGAGGCAAGAACGTTGGATATAAGATTCTGGTCGACTCCAAAGAGACTTTGGTCTCGCTGGTCAAAGGTACTGAATTGAAGCATGTTCTTTGATAAAAGGAAACTCATTCGACTTTATGTGTCACTATTCGGGTGCCAGCAGCTAGTTAGCGTATAAACATGCTATGGTGTTTTCGAAATAATGCCTGCGTCACTACTTTAGTGTCACAAGAAAGGCTGTTGAAAGTCTACCAGCACGGTTTCGTATGAGTCCGAGCGACACTATGATAGTTCATCCAAGCTCAACTTTCATCCACGCATCTCATAATCAATTGGACGAACACTTCAAAGTGAAGCAGATAATTGGTCACAGCTCGACCCAGGGCGGCGCAATTTGGACGTAAATACTCCAAGAAATTCTTCATTGGCTTTAAGGGAGCACACGATCTCTTACTCGACAAATGCTCTCTGATTGCGAGCTCAGTGATGCGCCAAAAATTTCTAAGAACTTGCAAGACTACTCTCGGTGGATTGATTCCTAAACTCTTCCTCAAACCATGTCATTAAAGGCAAAAACGTTTGTTTCCACTTCTCTAGACATTTTGAACGTCAAAAATCAATTCCGGGAACAGATTCTTACCAGTAGCCAATAAGTATTTTCATGTACCGAGAGGAAGCTTTATGAGTGATACAAGAAGAGTTATGGTGTTGATATACAGACCAGTCTCCTTGATAAAATGTTGTGTCGGGAAAAACGGGACTTTAAGGGCATCAAAATGTACATAATCAAAGTTGAGTAAACTTCTGTGTTGGCCAGTCATCAGGCAGATCAAGTGAACAGGATTTGTGGTGCAGTGTCAAGTCGCTATCTTTTGAGTATATTTTTGATCGCGTTGTGCAATCGGGTGGGAAAAAAATTGTATGTTTGTTTCATAGGGGCTGGTGGAAACTTCACTGCAGCTTTCTAGCGAATTTCCTAGCGTCCGTGGAAGTATGAAGGCGTGATGACTACTTGACTACATCTGAATCTCACGTTTGACGGCCCGGTAGAGCAATAAGGCGATGTATGCAGCGTTGAACGAGCAGCTATAAAACTTGAGGCATATTTTATGCAATTTTGTTGTTAATTTCAATAGATTCTAAAAATGTTATAGGCGTATTACTCATCTACTGAATTATGACTGAACGGAATCACCTGCTCCTCCTTTCCCTTCCTTTCGCCTCCCACTTAGCCTGAGTCGTGAAATTTCTTGAACATTTTCAGCGCCATAAATAGATTCTTGAACAGCGCAAACAAGAAACAAGTTTTGTATTGATCGCAAGTGGTTTGCGACAAGAAGTGTGCTAACTGAAAAGTACTGATTCCTCACATGAGGTCCATGCAGCAAGCCTTTAAATTGGTACACCTCGGGCCCATTTGGCATAGTGACAGCAATTGCGCAACCGAAACACAATTTGTACATCATGTATTGTTTATAGAGGCGCCAGTAAAAGATGTTGTTCACTTTCTTCCCCGGGAAATACTACAGATTAAGGCTACAGAAGATGTATCAGAGTTTCTTAGCCAGTTGATGACCAAGCCTCCGTGGACCGGGTGACCTACAATCCACCTAAAAGGAGCATAAAACTCAGTAGATGATCTGTCTCAATTGTGTTCCTATACGACTGGTCCTGCACTGTTTTAATAACCCAGTGAGATCAAGTAGTCGGCCAATTTCTCCACCACGGCCGTGGCCTCCTGCGGCTGGACACCAGATGGGTAATGTGCCACAAGAATCGCCTGCTTCGTCTTCACAGCAATGATACCCTTATCATCCTGCTTGCCGTAAATGGAGCGCTCGTCGGCTCTCAACAAAAAGTATTTCTGTCCGGCGATGTGCAAGCCGTGGGACTGCAATTGCGAGGGATCAGCGTAGCCACCGGCGAGATTCGTGATTTCCTGCTGAGCAATCAGAAAAGCGCCAGATTCGGCCCAAAGCGAGTCGCCCGCGGCAGAGTAGATTGCCGCCTTGTCGATTTTTCCAGTGGCGATGAGGCTGTCGGTGTATGCGTTCCAAGACATGTCTTTATATGGTTCCTTAGCAAGACGGTGTGGAGACATTTAGCGAGGGTGCGCTCACCACCGGTTTCTCTTGACGTCCTGCCCCTGGTGTACGGGTGCGTAATATGTAGGCACGGCCGGCTGCAAATGCTATTTGTTTCAGAACGCAATTTCGATGGGCAGATCGACCTAAAACAATCAAAGTCTTCCAGGAAGTAGGCTGAATCAACCATGCTTGCTAGATAGATCAGATCGCCTAGGAATCAGGCACTGTGATCGGTCGCAACCCATCATCTTCGCTATTTGAGGTGTATGTGGGTATGCACTTACAACACCTCCACGAGGTCACTTTCAATTTTTCTTCTCTTGGTTGGAGGCTGACCATCCTCATCGTTCTCATCATCAATCAATATGGTCTCGTTTTCACCTCCCGAAGTCATAGGTGCAGATACCGTATCGGGCTCAGAGTTTCCCGCAGGCTCGCTGGTTTTCGCGCGGAGCTGAATATCTGGCAAGCGCACATCTTCATGCTCACCACCACACACCAAAAGCTCCAAGTTCTCGTACTCATCAGCATCATCTTGTACAAGTAGTACTTCGTTTTTGCAAATGCCAAGGTCTTTGAGACTGCGGTCAAGATTGTCGTCGAAATCGACATCGTAGACTAATTTATTTTTGCCCACAATCACCGAAACGTCATCAGAATAGTTGTATTTTTGTCTCACCAAGTCGAGGAAATATTTCAATGAAAGATCAAAGGCGTTTTCGGGGAAAGATACAAGCCCTTTGCTGACAATCCCGCAGCTAGCGCATTTGGGGTTTGGCGCTTCCACCAGCGCAGAAGTGGCTCTCTTGTTCTCCTTGATGCTTATGAAAGTGGCCTTGGCATCAGATGGTGTGAATCCTTTATTCCAGAACACCAATGAGGCCAAATTAGAGAGACCGCTGATTATAGCGTTGGTGGTCGCAATTGCGGGAATGATATTCCCTGCGATCTGCTTGATGTCAAACTTCGATTTAGGCTCGATGTGGAAAATGTACGAGCGGAGGTTAGCGGCCGCGGCCACAAAGTTAAGCGTGTCCTCGTCATCCTTGTCAAAAAAGATCTCCTTTTCTCCCGTTTTCAACCTTTCCTGAAGTTTTTCCGTTGACTTAGTAAGAACATACAATGTCTCCAAAACAGACCATACCTCAGTATCGTTGTTTGGCAATTTAACGCAGGAGGGGTCTTTCGCCAATTCAGCCAACTTGAGCTTATACTCCGTGTCAAAATTCAAAGGCTCGGGCTTCCGTCTTGTTTTCCAAAGGCTTTCGAGCTGTAACGCCTTTTGCACATCATCGTGGAAGATTTTTTGAACAAGTTTTGCCGAAAAATCATCATGCTCAACTTGTCTCTTCAAACTGGAAAGCTCATTCGCCTCCAGCAAAATCCGCTCGATTTCCTTCGAATCTTCTGTTTCCTTGCGCAAATCTGCAGCGGCAACTTCATTTTCAGAGGTAGATGTGAAAAGCTGCGTGAACAAAAACTCCTTCGCCCATACAATACAATGCACGGGCTGAGACGGCGTCGATCTGATCGTGCACACGGGGTAAGCCTTTGGGGTTTCTTTTTGCTGGCATTCGTAACACTCAGTCGCATATGGGAATATAGGCTGAATTTGCCCGTCAAAGCCAGTCGTGCCGGATTCCATAAGTGGTTTGTGCAAGAAAAGTGCCAATCTGTTCACATGTCTACGCGCTTCGGCGTTGTCCAAAGCATTGAATATGAAATCAAATTGATTCCACCACTCAGTAGGGAAAAGAGCCAGGTCCATCACGTTCCCATGATGCGGTACAAGTTTGGCTTTGAAGTAGTTAAAGCTCTCGACAGCTTTCACCACCGTAAGCGATTTCAGTTTATCAATATCTTTCTGACGAAACAAAAATTGCCTATTCAAGTTTGATAATGTGATTGTGTCCAAATCGACTATGTGTATCTCTCCGAATCCAGATAAGAGGAGATCCTTGAGAAGCTCGCAGCCGATGCCTCCAGCACCCACCAACAAGATTTTCGCAGCCCTTACAGCCGCATACTTTTCCTCGCCAAGCACTCTTTTGAGGTACGTATCTTTCGCCATGCTCAAAAATTATTCAATTGGTTTTGTTGTGACTCTGATGAATCACATTATATGAAATCGTATTGTCCGTGCCTCGCGTTGTATGGTGTACGGGTGTATGTATACAGAAAGCTAAGTTGACTGTCGATTATCAGATATGATTATTCCGTACTTTCGAAGCTTTTTTTCTACAAATTCACTTGATAGTCGTCGATTCCGAGTGGTTACGGTTCCGAAAGGATTCGCATTGGCATAGCCGCCAGAGTCTATCAAAATTTGCTATAAAAACGCGTCTCTATTCAATTCGTTCCTTGTTGGGCTTCTTCTCTTCGCTACCACTCGATTCCACCTCCTCTATGTGAGTCGGCTCCGGATCTGTTGTCGAATTGTACAACACTATCCTGTTCTGCCTTGCGTATTTTCTTTCTTGCTTTCTGTAGAAGTACATCACGACAAGTGTCCAGATACACAAGCCAAAGGCACTTGCAGCCGTGAATGAATAACCTTTGAGGAAGCGTGGAGCCTCTACAGTTCTCCATACAATGACAGACATCCACGCGGTCGACCCCAATCCCAACAGGTTCATTATCACGAGCACAACAGCCCTCTTTTGCGCGTCACGGCGACAAATGTCGCTCTGCCATGAGTACAGCACCGGTGCCATTGCCCAGCCAAAGTACTGCAAGCACCATGCGAACCATTTGGCTCTTTCTGGCACATTCCATACCGCCAAAATGACGTTACCCGTGATATTGAATGCCTGCGAGAGCCATATTGCCGTACACCGCAGCTGGAACATGTCTGCATACATACAGGTGAGCAAAAGCCACACCAAGCCTAGCCCAGGAGTCAATGCCGAGTAGTCCTGTAAAGAGCCAGCATCAAATCTGTTCAAGGACTTGAGCCACAAGATATATGCACCGGATGCACCGTTGTTGTTGTTGCATACAAGAATATTCCAGACCGCCAAGACATAAATCTCCCATGAAGTGAGAATCAGCTTCCATGTCTCCATGGAGAATAGTGACGTGAACAAATTCACCTGTGGCCTGCCTGCTGTGTGATTTTGCTTTAATTTCCGGCGCAAAAGACGAATCTCATCGTCACTCAACCAGATTGAGTAGCAGTCAGTGGGCGTTCCAGGAAGCATGTAAAACCCTAACACGCCCACCGCAATCGAAATGATACCATCAATGATAAAGATCCAGCGCCAGGCTTCAAGACCGCCAATGCCTTCAAATGCACGTACAATCGCTCCAGATAACAAACCTGACGTCAAGATGCCTAGGAACTGTCCGAAATAAAACACCATTGTTCTCCGTGCAATCATGGCTGGATTGAAAATGAAGGTGCCGAAAAGGTACATGTAAGAAAGATAAATCGGCGCCTCAAACGTTCCCACCAAAAACCTGAGCGCCTTGAGTTGTGCAAGCGAGGTCACTTTATATGTTCCGATGGTGAAAGCAGACCAGCAGATGTCCAACAAGGGCAATACATAGTTTAGCGGGAGGCCATTGAGGACGTATATGAACGGGAGCTGGAACACAATGTTGCCAATCGAGAAAAGCACTTGTGTGTCTACCAAGTCATTTCCCTTCATATCTAGCGACTCCTTTAAGCCGGCAACATAGGCGTTGTTCAAGTTGGTCTGGTCCAAGTATTTGGCCCAGTATGCAACGAGCGAGTAAAGCGTAAGCAATAGATCGATTTTCCACATCAATTTCCGCTCTGCCGGCGTGTCATTCTCATCAAACCATTTGTACCATTTGTGGTTCTGGCGAGTTTGTTTGTTCACCCTGTATTCATACTCATCGAAAAACTTCCACCAAGGGCGATTCGCTTCATCACGGTATTCCAAACTTTCGACTTCATCTGTTTTTTGTGCATCTTCGTAATTGCTATCCTGAAGCGAAATCTTCGTTTCGGCCTCAACGTCCTCTGGTGTATCTGGGTCTTCATCAACAATTCTCCTCACTGGTATAAACCCCCACTTTAGTCTACTTAAAGGCTCTTTTAGAAAAGACATGTTGTCAAAGCCAAAAGAGTGCGTCTTTCAAAATCAGGGTCTAAATAATTTCATTTTCGATCTAGGTCATCTCGGAGTGTAAAGCCGAGATTTTCTTGGGCTCATGGCGCACCGGCAAGTAAGTCGCCCGTGTTAGCGCATAGCATCGGATTTTTCGGTGATAATGCACTCAGAGAGCCGAAAAAAGCGGGAGTATTTTGACGTTGCCCTGTGCGGCGGCGTGCGGCTGGCCGTGTGCCTGGATATAGTTTCCGATAATTGACTCCGGATCGGACGGGCAACTCATATTTTTAGCCCAGCAATTTTATTTTTTTTGGTCCATGTTTGTCTTGCCGTCCGTCTTGATATTCGAGATTCAAGGAATTTTGAGTGATCTTGTTCAAATTCTGCTCTGACTATTCTCAACTTTCATGAGTATACTCAAGTGAGCCAAGCTGACGTGGAGTAATATTTCATCAATTAAAAAAAACATCTTGTTGATGCTGAAATTCACCCCTCGTGCGTATCAAGATTACTTTTTCTTGCTTTGAATTCTCGATAAAATCATACATCGAGCTCGATTTTTGTCCCTACTTTAGCTAAAGTTGCAACGGCCCTTAGGCTAAGTACAACCAAAGACAAATGACCCGAATTTCGCACGCTGCCACTGTGCCACCCCAGGATATCACCTGCAATGTATGGGAGCAAAGCAGACCAGGATTTTTTTTTTTTTCGAACAAAAAGTCTTCCTGTCAAGTTCTGAATGTGGAGCTGAGCGCTCGGGTGAAACCTCCATGTTAGGTTCTGGGTGTCTGACTAACAGATGTATATTGGGTAGATCATCTGGTAAAAGAAGCCCTGGTCTGTGCGAGAGCCGGGAGATATATAGTCAAGGCAGACAATAGAGTTTTCCCTTCATTGTTCGTCTTTGTCCAGCCACGCTGGCCATAACAATAGAAGGTGCATTGCTTGGCAAGTACTGCGAAAGAGAAGCGAACAGTAGCTTTATATGAATTGATCCCGCAGATACAGTCAAGCATCTCGGGAAAGGCTCGTGTACGTGAATCTGCGGTTTTAACTCGATAATGAGATTATACCAGATGTTGAATATTTATGTGCAAAGCAAAAGAAAAGACCGGAATAGTCTACCTTTAACGTCATCCAACCCACTTAGAAAAGCTGAAACTCGCCAGGAAAGTTAGCCCCACTACTCCGGTTGTAAGCGGGCATTGTAGTTTAATGATTGTCGGAAGCTTTGGTAACGGGATAGCTCCGATGAAGGAGATTGACGACACCAACTCACACAGAGAATACGCTCAAAGTTGGCCTTGCGTCTAATTAAAAAGGGTAAGGTATCCTTTGAATCTGCATTCCCCCTCGTGGGGAACATGATTTAGCTAAGACCAATATACCGAGCCACCGTATTTTTGGGAATTGTCATGAAATAATGAACTTGCAAGACCTTCTGCGAGCCAGTTGACCTGAATTTTCAGCTTGCACTTGGTATGACAATCCGCATCACAATGACTAACTTCAATTCAGCTAATTAGACCTGATTCTGAAAAATTGTATATACTGATATCAAATTTCAATTTCTTTTGATAAAATTAGTCTTGCGAAATCCGCAAATGAGTGGAACGAGCCATAGGCTCATTTTCAAACTTCTGATATCGCTCAGGCTCATGCAAAAAGCTCAAAGTTGGAGTCTGAATACGAGGCTGAGCCAAACATCGATGGGCCCAGAGTCGCCCTTCATTTTGATCTCTCGTGTAATACTCATGAAATTCTGTCATACATCCTACCTGGCATATAGCTTTAGTCTACGCCACCAGCTCTCTATCGCAATAAACTAGGCCACTGGAAGTATCACTGAAGAGATTCCGCAGCCCAACTAATAAGGGTTTTCGGGAATGACCTAAGCACAGCAAGCTCTGCATATTTTCATGCAAATTTGTCTAGTCTCATTTATCAACTGCATACACGTACGTAAGCCCACTTAAACGTTGATGAACAAAGCCCATACACCCTTCAAGTACTGCACGATCTCGTCACCGCCCAACTTGGACTCGCCATAAACACGGTCCACGAAGTTGATTGGCACTTCTCCCACTGAAAAGCCAAGCGCCTTGGCGCGCACCATCATTTCCATCTGGAAGACGTAGCCCTTGGACTTTGTCTCGCTTATCACCTTAGCCAACACATCTTTCTTGTACAAACGAAACGAGCCGGTCAAGTCTGACACATGTGGACGCAACACGGTCGCAGCCAAGAAATTGGCGCCTCTCGAGACCAATTTACGTTTCAAGTCCCAACCGTAAACACCACCATTTCCAGCATACCGCGTGCCTGTAACAATATCGTAATTTCCCTTTTTCTGCGCGGCAATGAACTGCGGAATGGCCTCTGGGTGGTGCGAGAAGTCTGCGTCCATGATAATCACATAGTTACCGGTGACATACTGTAAGCCATGCACGTAGGCCGTGCCGAGACCTAATTTGCCCGCACGAGCGCGTAACTGGATGTGTTCGGCGCCAAAAACGTCAATCAATTTCTTCGCCACTTCCTGCGTTCCGTCAGGCGAGTTGTCGTCGACGATAATCACCTCCCAGTCAAGTTGGGCTTGCTTGAAGGTCTTGTCCAAAAGGTACACGAGGATGGGCAAGTTTTTGCGCTCGTTGTACGTAGGGAGAATAATCGAGTATTTGTCTGGCATCGTGTCGATATTTTTTGTCAGTATCTGTATGTTTATCTGAACTACTTGCTTGACAAGAAACACTGATGAAAAGGTGCAGTGTGCGTTGTTACGTGGTCTTTTCGAACGCGCCGCGCGGAGTCCATACTGTGGGGCTAGGACTACTCTACGCATAGCATTTGTCTGTTTTTTGGTATTAAAAATGCATAGTTTGAATCTGGACGATCGCTTGTACTGGTGTGGGTGAATTATAAACCCTATCTATAATTTTATCCTGTTGTTGACTCGGTGTTGGCGATCGCTGAAAGCTGTAAACCGATGCGAGTTTTGAGCATTGCGGATGCGCGGTGATAAACACGATTTTTGATAATGTATCTATAATTTATGAATTGAGCTTCTTGCTGCGATGAATGTCGTATAGCGTTAATATGCCTTCAAGTCCCATGGTCGTCAACGCACGGATTCCAAAAGACCATGGCGACAAAAGTCAAACCAAGATATATGAGATCGAGCAGGAATCTAGACGCCAGTCGTCTCCAGTAATAAACTCTTTTGAGACCGAGCGATAAGTGCATTTAAGTTGAACGTTCTTACCTCAGGGTATTTGAAGTGGCCTACGAGAGTGCACCTGAGATATTCTGTTAAATTACCACACTATGAAACGAAGAACACCCACAATACTCCATACTGTCCTTTCCTTACCAAATGGCTTTTCGAGCCTTCCACTTAACCAAGAGTACCTGCTGATCCATCCCTAAGCACCTCCCATCCATCAACACGACCACATGGTCGTCCATAAATTAAATATTCTGTGAGACAGGGTGCTGCTTTTTGCCCTTCATCCCTGTTAAATATTGCCATACGCGCGACCCTTTTAATACTTTCAACCCCTCAACTTTTGCATGCATTTGTTCAATCATTGATTGTTCAAGCTCATGGAGCTGATCTGGTTCGAAAGAGAGTTCATCCCGCTGCTTCCACTGGTGTTGCCCGCTTCCCGCTGCTGTTTGTAGGAATAACCCTGCTGAACATTCAAGCCAGGTGAATTGTTCAAAGACTGCGACTGATTTTGATTTCCCTGTGCAGAGTGGCCTTGTTGAAACAACACACTCGAGTTCTGTGGATAGTGCAGGCTACCTTGGGACTTGTTCTGCTGATATTGGAGTTGTTGCAAATGTGATATGTTGGAGTAAAGACCATTGTTATGAATCGGCGACGACAGGCTAGACGAGTGCGAGCTATTGCTCTGACGGGAATGATGCGGCATCGGCTGTTGCAAGCCAAAAATGTTGTTGTTGAAGGTCAAAGGTTGACCACTAGCCGTTGCGGCGGCGATTGCCGCGGCGGTGGTGTTTACCGAATGAACCGAACCAGTGGCGTTACTTCCTGCAGCGGGATGACTCCCACTATTTGTGCCATTCGAGACATTGTGATGCATCACCGACGCGGGTTTTGGAGCACCACATTTTAAGCAGCACGAATTTTTAGCAAAGTTGTGATATTGACACGACTCGTTCGGGCACTTCCAATCACCCGCACGGAAGGGTACCTGACTGTTGTAGTGCGGCCTTTGATTGCTTCCACCGTGATGATTGTAATTGTGGCCAAACCCATTGCTGTGCGAGGTCAGATTCTTCATCCCACTGTTCGAAGCCTGATATTGATCTTGATATCCTCCATGTCCTGCATACATTTGCCTGTCGTCAAACTTGTTTTTTCTCATGCCAGTCGGCATGCCACTAGTGGCGGAACTATCACGACCGTCGCCGTTGGGACCAGTGTAGATTTGGTCTTGAATAGCAATGGCAGATGTAGCTGGAAACGAACATCGAAAACACGCAATTCTGCGTTGGAAGTTTGAAAACCCACAAGATGGGCATGTCCAATCACCAGGTCTAGGGCGATTCTTCAGTGTTGGAAAAGAGGTAAGCAAACTCGAGGCACGATCAAGAACTTTTGTTGACGACGCCTGCACCTCTACCACTTTGTCTAATAAGGCACGGCCATTCATGTAAAGTGCTTCCACCGCTTCTTCGTGCTTTGTAAAAATCGCAAATCCAGAAATTGATTTCTCCTTTGACACCAAACCTGGTTGACTTGGCTTCGCATCAGAGTCTGCGCTCTTTAATGCCCAGAACGCAACAGGGCGTCCACCGGATTGAGTAAACCAAGACTCAAGCTCGGACTGGGTGGTGTCAGAAGGCAAATTCGAGAGATACAAGATCTTCGAGCGCTCTGCTAGAAACGCCTTTGCATCGAGTGCGGCATCAAACGGCTTCGTCAACACGGACATATGTGACTCTAATGGTTCTGACTTCTTTAACAACTGCACCAAGATCTTGGCGTAAACTTCAGCAGCCGTCTTGACGTCGTCTTGAACGTCGTCTGACCATTTCAGGGCTACTTCGACACCCAAAGCAGTGATGATGTTGCCAAGGCTGGAACTGGGGTAACTCAATGCCTCCGGGTGGATGGATTGCCATTTCAGATACTCGTTGCGTAAGTCAAAAACACGCGGATGCTGCAAATACGCCGGTAACACCACAGACTTGTCTCTGGCCTCGCGTGGAAGCAGAACGCGCAAGCTGTGGACATCCACTGTGAGGAACGAGAACAGTTTCTCGGCAACTTGCTCCATGAGTTTGCGGTCGAACTCCGCCACTGCGTCCCTGAAACTCAACCCATCTTTCACGTCTCCCCAAGAAAGATTATAACGCTGGGTGCAATCTGGTGTCACCGGTGTGTTGATAGGCTTTACCAATATGCTCTGGAGCGCCAGAATACTGAGAGATCTGGCATCGACAGTGCACCATGATATGGCCATAACTTCACAAGCGTCGCGTGGCACATATGCCGCAGACCCGTCAAATGTGGTTGCAAAATGCACCACCACAAACAAATCAGCCATTGCACAATATGCCTGCTCCAATTAGACTTTTTCTGCTTGACGATAGTAATTATAGACGTGTCGTATGTGACGACCCTATCGTGAGCGCGGTGAAGTAAGTAACCACTTGCCGATCGATCGCGAAAGCGATTTTTTTTTTTTTTTTTTTCGTTTTTTTTTTTCGCCGCTCCAAGTCAGTTCGCGTGGGACATTGCATGGGCGGGAATTGGCTGCACAAAAGACAGAAACGTCAACTCTTTCTCCGACGAGTGGTGAAGATGATAATATGTCTTGAATCTTTCTTCAATCATCTTCTGCCTAGCAATAAGAAACTAAATATAAGGGTCGTGTGCAAATCTGTTCACTTGGCAAAGTGCAAATCTTTGTAGTACTCTTTCATAGAGTCGCTTGCACTCAAGAAGCTCGACCTTTACTTCATACTGAACCCAAATTACCTGCCCCCAGATGTATTCAAGAAAATTGAATGGCGTGGTTTAAAATTCGAGCTTAAAAAAGATAGCGCAGGATGGCGTTAAACTGAATGGTTTTAAACGCCGGCCTTTTTCCCCCTGAAAGATGTCTTTTTTTGCCTATTTTCTGGAGTAACTAATGCAAGACTTACCGCGCGAGGAGTGCAGCTCACCGTATAGACGTTATGTTTATTGTCACGCTGACGCGCGCTACAACATTCTTTATTCCACACAAAAACGAGCAATTCACACGATAATGATAGGCGGTGACGACAATGGTATTTACGGCCCGAGCCAGCTGCGTGTTTTCAAGACACAGCTCGTGCTCTCTCTCATCATTGGGGTGTCAACCTTCGTGCTCTTCTGTTTTCTCCGCAGAAAATGGCCCCATATGTACGCTGTTCGCACACTACGAAAATCGCTGATCCAACGGCGACAACTTCCAAACGACCTTTTCAGATGGGTGGGCGCGGTTTTGGCAATTTCCGATGAAGAGGTCTTGGAGTGCTCCGGGCTAGATGCTTATGTGGTGCTCAGCTTCTTCAAAATGGGTATCAAAGTTTTCCTATTACTTCTGATCATGGCTGCGCTAGTTTTGAGCCCCATTCGCTACTATTTCACCGGGAACTATGATAAGGATAACATCGCATGGCTGATTGCCTTTGATTTCAATTCGAACAAGCCGCCACTCAATGAGGAGTTTGCAAAGTTTTTGTGGGTATACCCGATCTTCACCTACTGTTTCTCGATAATCGTCTACGTCAAATTATTCCATTATACCAAGCTAATAATAAAGACTCGACAGAAATACTTGGCCTCGCAAAACTCGATCACAGACCGCACGATCCGAATCGATGGAATTCCGAAAAAGATCATTCGCAAGAATGACCCACTTGTCTTGAAACACTTCATTGAAGACTTGGGCATAGGGCGAGTTGAGAATGTCAAGCTCATTTACAACTGGGCACCTCTTGAAGAACTATTTGACCGCAGAAAAGAGCTGATCAGCCGGCTTGAAAAACTTTATTCTCGGTACTTTGGACTCAATGTGGACTTATACAACGAGGACCGTCTCCCAAAAGTACTTCCCGAAAACGTGCCGAACAGCCAAGCCACCAATTCGTCTTCAAAACAGTATATCAAGCAGAAAATCGATACACTTGCTGAACAATTGCACGCAATCGATCATGAGATCAGGGAGGCGCAGAGCAAGTACAACACGAATTCATCTACCTACCCGATAGAGAGTGACTCGCGCTTCAGCCTTCTTCAATCGGCATTTGTCACCATGGACTCCGTGGCGTCTGCTCAAATGGCGGCTCAAACTGTTTTGGACCCACGAGTGTACAAACTCGTCGTATCCCTCGCACCTGCGGCCAAAGACATATATTGGAAAAACCTCAAGTTAGGATACTATGAGAAGCTCTATAAGTCCTACTTCATCACGTTTTTCATCATTCTTAGTTACTCGGTCATTTTTTTCTTGGTCACATCCTTGTCGACTTTACTTGATGTCAAGACAATAACCAAGTTTTGGCCAGCCCTTGGGCACATGATATCGAAGTCAAAATGGCTAAGCACGTTTGTGACGGGTATTTTACCCCCGCTTTTGTTCTCGCTAATGAACGTGTCTTTCCCGTATCTTTATCGAAGCCTCACTTTGAAACAAGGCTATTCTCTGTCCAGTGATGTTGAGTTGTCAACTCTACTGAAGAACTTCTTTTTCATATTCTTCATTTTGTTTTTGGTTTTCACAATCACCGGAACTTTGTGGGACTATTTCACGTCCATTGGAGACACGACAAGGTTCGCATCTCAATTGGCAAGCTCCTTGAGAAAGCTATCATTATTTTATGTCGACTTGATTCTATTGCAAGGATTAGCAATGTTTCCTGTCAAACTCCTACAAGCAGGGGACTTTGTTGTTTTGAATGTGATAGGAAAGTTGTTTTTTCTCAAGAGCTTCTTCCTAAAAACTCCACGCGACTATCGCTTTTACTACTACACGCCACCAGTTTTTGATTTCGGCCTCAACTTGCCACAACATATATTGATTTTCATCATAGTGCTCATTTACTCTGTTGTGTCGACGAAGATTGTTGCTAGTGGGCTAGTGTACTTCACATTGGGCTATTTCGTCTACAAGTACCAGTTGATCTACAGCTACGTCCACCCACCTCACTCAACTGGTAAGGTCTGGCCCATGATTTTCAGAAGGCTCATCTTTGGTTTGATTATCTTTCAGCTATTCATGTGTGGTACATTGGCTTTAGAAGGTGCTATTCTACTCTCTGTGTTATGTACGCCTTTGTTTCTTGTCACATTGGCTGTAGCATGGAATTTTGAAAGATACTATCTCCCGCTCCACAATTTTATAGCATTGAGAGCTATACAAAACCCGACTTCCTTCGACAAAGAATTTAATGATGATCTGCTGCTGCATTCTGTGCCGCCAAATCTGATCGCTGTCAACGCAAGCTCTAGAACTCTGACAGAGGGGGCGGAGCCGATGTTGGAAAACGTTGAAGAAAGGGATTTGGAAAACGATCACCTTAACCCGCAAAGTTCGGACACCTCAATGCTCGTAGACGGTGATTTTTCGGTTTCTTATGGCTCGACAGCTACTCGTCATCATCGCAAGGTATCCACTGTTGACGAAGAACGCGAACAGTTTACGGACTACACCCATCCATGCTTGACAGATTCACTTGACGGTCCTTGGATTGGCTTTGAAGGCGATTATATATCTATGATCGAGTATCGTGAAGAGCTCAGTCGCAGCAGAAACTCGGAGCAGGAAAGTGGGGATTTCGAAACGACAGAAATTACCAGAGAGGGGGATTTTGTTTTGCGAAAACGCATCCAGGTACCCGAGTGGGAATAGATCATTTATAATGATTGATAAAAACGAGCTTTAGTGTTATTGACGAACATACAATGTCTCGCGTGCTGAAAGCCTCACGGTATCAATGGGTTCTGACTTGATTTTGCCAGTCACCCATTAGGAAGAAGTCATTTCATCTGTCAACAGGCAGTGAAAAGTGGTTTTGTCTTCTGGCGTCGTTCTTGATTTATGGCAATTGAACAGTTCAGTGGTTGGAAAGGTAGGTTGGAAACCACTCATGCTTCAAACCGTGTGATTCGCTTCCTTTTCCTGTCTCTTGATCTTGAGGCCTAAAGACCAATTCTTCCGTTTTTGTTGTTCTCGTCACTGTACGGCGGCGTTTCTTGGTGATAACGGTATCTAATTTTTGCCTCCTAAGATCTTTATCCAGAACGTACGCCGGCCTTTCTTCTGAATAATCGCACTGAATTCCGAAACGGTTGCAATTTTTGCATATTGGCTTTATTTCGTCGCATTTGAGATGCTTTATCCGACAAATCCAACAGCCTCGTTTGGAACGACTCATGATTTGTTTTCGCTTGTGCCGTTTGACCGGGGAATTATTGGGCTCTTCGACTGGGTGTTGTGAGAGCGCCGAAATTGATGACTCTGTAGCGACCAGAACTGGCGCGGAGACCTTGGCGTCCAAAAAGGCCAGGCCCAGCGAAACTTGTGGTATAAAGTCGTATAGAGAAGACTCGCAGGACGATGCGGTCTCGTCCAAGCTCGATGCTACATGTGGCTCCTCCTTATCGGTTGAATTTTCCAACTTGGCTAGACCGATGGAAGGCGGCGAACAACTTTCCTGAAAATATTGCTCTTGACCACCTATCGCAGCCCAAGTGTGGAAATTCAGACGACGATCCGATTGGTGATTAGCGTAGTTTTCCGCATGTTGCACATAATCAAAGTTATTTTGCGTTACAGGAAATTCCAAGAGTGTTTCGCTGTAATAACTTTGCCAAAGGTACCATTTTGGGCTCCTAGGATTGTGCTCGTCTTGATAATGTGAAGGCATGAAAGTTGTCTGCAGCAGCTATTTCAATTGAGAGTGAGGAGCTAATACCGGTCGGACTGTTTGCGATCAAGAAGACCTCATCCGCTGGGCAAGGTTGAAGGAAGCCTTTCTCAGCTATAAACGTGAAGTCTAACAAGTCTTGTCTTTATTCTTATAGGAGTTGAAAGCAGACAATATCCACCAGATTCATACAATATTCTGAAGGATAATAATAGATAGTGAGCCAATGCTTCGGGAGGCTTTGGAAAGTGTGTTCTAACAGACTGGGGGGAGCAAAAAGGATGTCAATATATAACAACGCATTCTCGAATTATCATTAGTAAGCCAAAGCTGCCCTGAAAAAGAGCCCGTGCTTACAAGAGGCTTCATGCAACAATACAATCAACCATAAAAGGCTTTGCATGAGCCCTTGTTTAAATCTGCATCTAGATTGCAGACCGCCCGACTGCGCACGCTTACGCTTGATCATTAAAATTTTTATTCGCAGCCGGAAGCTTCAGGTTAGTCTTGACTAGTATTCGAAATAAGCCTCAGTCACGACCCATATCGCTCCTATGTCTTGGCATTTTTCTTTTGTTGCGGGCTGTTTTTAGTAGGAAGACCGTAGACATGGATTCTAAATATATCTTTTCGGATGATGCCGTGGTGGCAATTGTGAACAGAAACTACTGTGCGACAATGTCCAGCCCGGTTTCATCTTCAGCAGGGCTGCAATGCTTTTGGGGGTCTTCCTTCCCAAATCTCTCCACTGAGGGGTCAAATGTAAATAAGAGCAAATAGATGATTGATTTTGGATCTGGGAGTTTGTAGCTCCGACCCTTTTCATTGAGATTATTATCACGGTCATGCAATTAGCACCCGCCTTTTCGTGGCCAATTTAACTATTATAAACACACCACTTTCCGCTTTCAGCTTTTGAACTACATACGCGAGTTCTGGCTAACTTTTTCATCATGTCTTGCTTAACTTTTTGCCATTCATGCAAATTCCTGTGGTTGGCACTTTGGTGAGGGCAATGGTTATCTAGAACAAAGTCAACTAACCTGTCAAAATAAACACTTACAGTCAAGTCGATGTAGATGTAATCGAGTTGTCATGCTTCACAAGCTGTTGAATTTTTTTTTATCTGGCTAGCTATGCTTTTGGACCACCAGCAAGCTAGGTATATAGTGCTTTGTGGACTCCTGTTTGGTCTACACCCTGAAAAGACATATTCAATTGGATAGTTAGATCATGTTTGTGACGTATGATTGATTATGAAAGCTTCCGAACTTTGCAAGACATTTCTGCGTGGTCGCGGAAACAATTTCCCTTTTTTCGGGGCTTACCCAATGTAACGATTTGGGTCACGCTTAAAGGCCAGTAATATGAGTATGTTTAACATTCAGGTATGTTGCAAAAGCAGTTTCACGATATTGTACTTTCTGACCAGTACAGAATCGAGGGGATTTCCCATTTTACAAACTTTCTCCCATTGTCTTTTGAGTCGAAGTCGCAATAAGGCATGTGCATTCCGCTCTGCTGAAGCATATGCGAACAATGGTGTTTTCAAATAGCGGAACACTTGGATTGTCCAAGCCGACAATCATTTTCGAACTGAGCAGACACGAAAATGGAGATTATGTGTGTCTGATTATCCGCAGTCGGGTTTAATTCCTCTAATCTTGATTGTGGAGGTGTCTTATCGTGATTCTTGAATATCAGTCTTGTGCTCTTTAAGCCGTGAACCTTCCGAAAGCTCTTGCCGAGATTTGTATTTAGACAGGCTTTGATTTTGCTAAAAAGTCAAAAAACAGATCCCTTTAGGTCTGTGACATAGTTCAGCAAACTTTGACGCTGTCATACCGAAACTTGCTTTCCAGGGCCTACACAGAAGAGAGGATACAACATTTTGGCGGCCCGCTTAATCCTTATTGTTGACGACGCCACTGTATCCATTTTTGCTTAGAGAATTATTTGTAGATGACGGCATTCCTAGATAGACAATGAGACGTTGTTGAATTCAGAGTTTTTGATTAGAACGATCATCTGGCTGTCGTTTTCTAGATCTGGTTAGAATAATGGTCTTTACGCCAACCACGCGCCTTTTGGAAAAATGACTTGGGTACCTTTTTCATTTGCCGACGATATTTAGCGAAAATAAGAAATTCAACCTTTACCTTGAAAGGTAGTGAATAATTCTTTCCGATCCACCTTGTGTGTGGCGTGCAGACGTCACTGCTGAGATTTATATGTAATTAGCCTAATGTAAGCAATGGGCATCTTGAAAAGCTCACAGTTAGTCCCGCATATTGTTTGAATGCGGAAAAGAGATAGCAAATGGATATCCATGATTTCCATTGCGCATGTGAAGATTCATATTGCTGCTTTCTACTGCAACAAGCAGTATATGCTCCAACTACTAAGGTTTCTCGCATGCTCAACTCGGATTCGCTTGAGTCACGCATCGCCTCCCCCAAAAGGCAGATCAGCGAAGGAATACTGAATCATCATTGAACTCTTCCACAATTATTCTCTGGGAAATTTATGAAATACTGATGTTTTTCTCCAGAAATTTGAACCCCATTCCCTTATAAAGCACAAAAAATGGTACAGCTTTCTAATGAAGTTTTCCAGTTCGGGCTTACTGCGGAAAGTGCAACTTTCGCAGGTGGGCCGCTACTTTGGCCATGGACTGTATGCACACTGCTCATTGCGACGGTAGCCATTTTTTTCTTTCGCTCGCGCTCTTCTCTACCTTCTTCTTTTCTTCTTCACATATTTTACTACCCATCTGGATTACCAGCAAGACCAACAGTACCTCCATTTGGTTAAGCAAAAATGGCCGGATGCAGAAGAAGTTATATTCATCCACTTATATAATCCGGGAGAGATGAAGTCAGTCGCTCTTTCGGTTCGCTTGATGGACACAATTACTTGTAGCTTAGCTCTCATTTAGGAAGACACGTAACAACGATCAAAAGAAACGGAGACCTTGAAGGTTCCTTGATTGGGTCAGTGTGATCAACAAGTCCTCATTTCCATGCCTCATCTCTCCGAAATGTGGGTCTATATGGTGAAGGCAATTTTCTGGTCACACTAAGATCGCCTAGAATACTATGTTTGATGAATGCACTGTACCCGAGCTTTCATTCAAAAAACTAACAACGTCATTTTTTTTATTGTTGCCGGTCACGCTTCTTCGAGACAGATGTGAACTTAGTCTAAAGAACTTGCCACTTAGTTGGCTTCGTATAACTGCTTGTGGTGGCGGGACATTCGCGTCACCCACGTGAAAGCAACTCAAAGGTCTCATGAGAGCAATCTTTAAGAGGACGTGAGCTTTGCAAGTAGGATTTTTGTTGTGGCGTTGTGATTGTACGGTTTAAACCCCTTGTGATTCCGTCAAAGGCACGAAACGAACCTCTCGACATTCTCTTTGAGAATGTTCATTGTGGTAATTTCTATACATGCCAATCAACTTTGAATGACAACATTGGCGCAATTTAACAGCTCGAGGATCGAGATGTTCCCTGTCTTGACATACTATTGCTATTAGAAATAGGCATGCCATGAATTGAAGATGGTCCATAAGCCATGCCAACGTGGACTGCAGATGATACTCCAATGTAGACTTGATTCGCATGCTAGTCATTGTCGAAAACATTGAGAGAACACCATTTTTCGTACTCTGTTGACAAATAGGCTCATTTAATAGGATTGTTTCAACCGACAATGTGTAAAGCTTTCGATGGCGGAACGTATTTTCTTTTTGATTGTATTTCTTCGAGGTGGACCTCAACCATCACGCCCAAACACCCCGAAAAAGGCTGAAAAAGAAAGCGCACTACAAATTCTTCATGCAAATTCTGGGTACTCTCCAATGATATTGATTGAAGGGGACGCGGCTGAGGCCGAACAAGTAGCGGTACAGTCGCGAGATTTGCGAGCGCGAATTTCTTTGTTGACGAATCGGGCAAGCCCAACGCAAGTGTAGAATGCTTGATTTTCCTTAATCGGACTCCATTTTTCGTGGTAACTTTGAGAAAAGTCGATATGAGAAAAGCATAGAACCAAAATAAAATTTAATTCAAGGCCCTTGACGTTTGTTGTAACCGAGAAATGCATCGCGACTGAATACGAGCCATCGGGGTGAAAACTCGCGCCTGCGCGCATGAAACACGGATGCAGCCGTGCGTGAGTCGATCGCGCGAGAGACGCGCGAGGCAAAACACGGTAAAAACAACTCAGAGAGGAAAAAAAAATAAAAAGACACCGGGCGGACCACCTCAACACATCATCTATCCATTCGTCTATCATCATTTTACACCTCATAACATCTCTACAAACCCGCGAAAGTCATCTCAATGTCCAGTTTGTTTCCCCAGGGCATCAAGGATCTCAAAATCTCTGCCCCTACCAACGTGGGCCAGCCTGCGTCCACCCTTAGATGCAAGGTGATTCTCGTGGCCAAATTCGACTTCAACGCAGAATCAAAGGGAGAGCTTTCTGTTAAAAAAGGCGATGTGCTCAAACTTCTCGACAGGCTAGCCAATGGCTGGGTTTTGGTTGAGTTCATCGACAAAATCGCCGTTCCAGGCTTGGTTCCTTCCTTGTATGTGGATATTGCAGTGAACGACCCAGTGAATCCTATAACACTTCTGTGGCTCCACGAAGTGAGCCTGAATGGCTCCCAAGCATACAAGACATTCAACGACATCCAAGTGCAGATGCTCCTCGAGAAAAATTCGCCCTTCCTGATCAACAACAAGCTCTACCCATTGTCTGTATCCGTCACCAACTACCTCATGTTTGAGAACCGATTCTGGTACCGCGTCGATGTCACGTATAGTCTGGGTGAGCAAGGGTACCTATGCCGTTACTACCTGGACTTTTACGACCTCCATCTCTCATTGTTAGACTACTTGAATAGCACAGACAAGTCCGCGGATAATGAAACATTGAAATTGCCCAAATTGCCCGAGCCTGTTCCCAGCCAAAGACGCAATTCGGCAGAGCAAAGTGACATGTTTTCGAGACGGTGCCGCGAGTTGAGTGCATACATGCATGAGCTCATCTCCACCAAGAAATTCCAGGTTTGCACAGCGTTGGTTGATTGGCTCGCAGTCACCTTTAAAGAATTGCCCGGCTTTGTCGTTGACGACGCCCCACTCAGTGGTAGCGATGTTATAAACCAGCGGATTTTACCCGGATCGGTGATATTGGGTCTGAAAACCTCCCCGCCTGTATCGGCAGACCTGTCTAGAGACGCAGACACATCCACCGAGAGTGCCAAGTTCATCACGCCGCTGAAGGACGCGCCAAGAGTGAACAAACCAAAGAATGTCTATAACCATTACCAGCAGGCGGCCAACGCCAAAATCAACATTGCCCGCTCGTTGTCCACCTCTGAAGGAAGGTATCCCACAAGATCCAGCTCGAAACTTGAGCGTGCACGCACGGTAAATCACGGCACTATGGCTTCTAATGGCACAGGAAAAAATGATTTGAGTGACCCCACGAAGTCACCAACCTTGTATAAGTCTCGCAGTATGCGTGTGGCTCCGCTGGCAAAAATGGCATCCCCACTCATGACACCAAAACCGAAATTCACCCCGGAAATGTCGCAGATGCATACACCCCCACGGAAGATCATGTCGCCAAATACGTCGCTGGGCTCCAATTCGTCGGAAGGCGAGCTGGACAAGTCGCTTGGCTTGTCCACTCCTGCGTCTAGTCAGGGTACGCCCCAGCTGCAGGCAGCGCCCATATTTCCGCCCAGAAAAGTTTCTTTCGGCCTACCCACAACCAAGAGCCCGAAAGAGGCACAGGGAAAACGGGTCAAGTGCGAAATTAAGACGCAAACAAACGATAACGTCGTCGTACGTGTGAATGTGGCGGAAACCCCGCACATCGATGCGTTCAAGGCGGCAATCTACCTGAAATATGCATACAACAACCTTTTTATACGGGTTGAAGAGGGTGGGTCCTATGAGGAGATCGACTCGCCCGAGTTCGATATGATGGCAATGATTCGCCTGTCAGACACTGTATCCATGCTCGTTACGTGAAATTCGCGGTTGTGGCAACTTATCTCTTTCTTTCTCCGTTTTGTTAGCCTAATTTGTATCCTTCGCCGTCTACTTCGCTTCCTACTGCAATCTGGTCATATCAATGTATAAATGTTAATCACAGACAATTTGCGATAAAAAGCTCCGCATCAAGCTAAGCAAGGCGAATGTAGCTAGGTATTGTACGGTTCGAAATTATAAATTGGCTGGTCTATTTAAAACCTCCACAAACCTTTATGTCGCCTTTTTGGCAGGTGCCCAGGATATGGAACATGTTTTGATTTTTTTCTGTCACGAAGAATATCGTTATTTTTGTATGGGCACGCGCGTTAAAGTGTTTGTGCATTTCTGGCCATGCATCATGATTACTCTCCTATTGACCATTATCAACAAATGCGAGGTTCATTACGTGGGGCGAGGTCATGCAGGTTGACGGGCAAGGGTAGTTGGAAACGTAAACAAGTCCTCTACAAGCAGCAAAGATAGGCGTATCGGGCAAGCCCGTCGAGCAATTCCGTACTTAAGATTTCTCATTGTACGCCCGTGGAAATTTTTGCCTCTATTGTTCATTCCCTTTTCTACCAGATCGGGCTTGAAGCATGATACCAGAGTCTATTATTATACGCACGGTATGACAGTGGGGTGGCCTGCACACCTAATATTCTTTGCTCCATTGGGCGGACATCGCGCGAAGATAATGCAAGCTGCATAACACATCAAGTACTCCTGCATTGTGCGCGGCTAACCAAAACATTGCCTAAATGTCAACATTCCCTTGCTGTATACATAACCGCTATTTCAGCGAGTGAAAAATAAATACCGGGCTTTCGCTTACGTAGGGGGGTGAGGAATCGCATTTTTCCCGAGAAGTCCCATGATCTATTCATTCCCGCCACCTTCTATCTCAGAAATTTCTAATACGTTCTGCTCTAGAAGTTTCTGCTCTCACCAGCCGAGCGAATAAAAAAAAAAGGGCACACTATCAAGCTAGACCTGGCAGACCGTTGGCCTTGATTTTTTTGCTAGGCCGAGCTGCGCTTCTGCAAGTATATCTGATAGAAGAGTCCAGTACAAAAACATCTTCTTGTCAACTATCATTCTTTACGTTGACTGAATATAGAGCCGCACCACCCAAAGGAAAAGCCATAGGACCCACCTACGAGGTGTCCATCATGTCGTCGAGCCTCTTTTCATCAAGGCTGCAGAAGTCAACCCGCAACTTGAAGAAGTTTGCCATATCATCACCGTTGCACGTGACTCCGCCACTATTGCAGCAGTCCTCTTTTGGCCCCACAAAACTGCCCGGCTGGACCGTGGTACTCAAGGCCAAATTTGCATTCGATGCTCAAGCCATTCCTGAAATGTCGCTCGAGCAAGGCGATCACGTGCGTCTTCTAGAAAGACCTGGAAATGGCTGGCTAAAGGTACAACGCATTCGGGAAATTGGAGAAGGCCTAGTGCCGGCTCTGTACCTTGAAATTGCCCTCAACGACCCAGAATGTCCTGTTTCAGACGAGTGGCTAAGAGACTATCAGCCGCCGCTGACTGCACGTAACGGCGTGACTCTGGTTAAGGTGAGATATGCGTACTTGAGTAGCTGCGATAATTTCTGGTACCGCATGGACGTTGTCCATAACTCCGGCCGCACAACTTACTGTGCGATGTTTCATGAAGACTTTGTGGCCTTGCAAACCATGCTGCTACCAAAAGAGCCAGTGGAGGGGCTTCACCTACATCTTCCGAAAAAACAACATGCGATTTTGCCCAACTTACGGAACACATTGAGAAGCGAGGCTTCAATCAGGACTCAGGGCATTATGGTTTTGAGCTTGGACAACTTCGTGCAAACATTGTACACACACTTGCATTCCTGCTCAAATAATTCAATTGGGGAGTATATTGAAAATCACTGCACAAGAAAAATCCATGTACGAAGCGGCGAGATTCCGCCCAATGAAGAAGCACTCGCGACGTCTTTGGTGGAAGGCTCCGTGCGTGTGTGTGGCGGCCCCGAACCGACCAGAAACAATTCGTTTTCACCCACTTTGCCTCTCCCGCCTATCGAGGACGAATCCGAGCCAAAACCAGATACGCTACCTTTTGCAGTCAACTTACCGTACACTGCGGCTAACATGAAGTACCTGTCGTACCTCAATCAGAGCCAGAATCTGCTTACGCCGAGCTCACTGAAAAAAAGGTCACAAAAGCAGTTGCGGCCGGTGTCCACGCGCACTATTGCCAGTTTGAACTCGTTGATAAACTCATATGCAGATATGGGCTTGGACGAATGTAGCTCAGAGTACGAAGAAGAAGAGCAACCATCCGAAGACGATACGGATTCGGACGAGTTCCAAGATCTGTTTCAGGAATTCGAAGAAACAAACGCCGAACAAGTGCCATTGTCCCCACTGAAGCTGGCTGGATCTGCTTGTAGTGAGACCCGCAGAGACACATTCAGCTTGCAATTGGCCAGCTTCAAGAATTCTCTCAAGTCAATGCTGTCCGAATACGGCCTGGAATGCAACACCTCTTCGATGACTATAAACACAGATGGTCATGAACCTGTCACGCCCACTTTGGGCAACCCTGTTGCTCACCCTTCTGTGAAGGTTTTGAGCGAATTTGATTTGAGTCCACTTGAGCCGAAAAAGCATCGTGTGTTACTCAATCGGTCTACTGACGATATGCCAACCTCGAAGTTTTCCTGGGATGCGCTTGCCCATTCGGAAGGACCCGTTTGAGCCGATTTACGGTATATATCAAGCGATGAATTTATACATCTGTTGTTTTAGTAGAAAATGTGTTCAGTAGTGATTCAAAATATAACGCACATCTCCTGTAATTCCGAGTTAAACCGCCCGGCCTCGAAACGGTGATCGTTTTTATGCATCCGAGATAGCGTGATCGAGACATTTTGTTGTCGGCCGGGCACGCACGCGCACGGCATCGGGTGGACTTGCCTATGCGCGCGCGTGGCTTGGGCGGCAGCGCTCTGCAGATAAAAACAAAAACAAGCAACAACGGGCGACGAATCAGTGTTGCACAGTAATTAGTAATTAGTATTTCCGCGCTAAATACTAATACTAGTAGTTCCGGTTAGTAACCGTCTACTAGTAATCAAAATTCGAATTACTAGTAAGCAAAATTCGTAATTAGTACTTAGTATTTAAAGATTGCTTAACAGTTTTAAAGTAGACCCCGTGTGGCACGATGCCTCGGAAAAAAGTACACACAAAGCTGTCATAAGAACCAGGAAGTACTTTTAG
Organism: Metschnikowia rubicola; assembly: GCA_030557065.1. Taxonomy (NCBI): domain Eukaryota; kingdom Fungi; phylum Ascomycota; class Pichiomycetes; order Serinales; family Metschnikowiaceae; genus Metschnikowia; species Metschnikowia rubicola. Next base: position 6,990 of record JAKTVE010002728.1, on the reverse strand, counting down.
CATTTGCCACGCGTTTCTCAAATAGAGAAGCGAATAGCACGAACACTGTCCTGAATGGTTGTTGTACAACCACTAGCTAGGTCGAGGTGGCTGTCAGCGCTTTTGGTTGCAAACGAGGAATAGAATAAAGTCAGAGCATGCG
>JAKTVE010002727.1:12346-23137 GCA_030557065.1 Metschnikowia rubicola | reverse complement strand
CTTTTGTTTGATGCATCCGACTGAGGAGACGAGGCGTCATAGAATCAGAGCTAAAGAATGAGCGGAATGCAGAGGATATTCATGTTTTTGAGCGGAATTGAAATTTCACGAACTTCATTTCTCAAGTTGAGTAGGAGGAAACTTCCTCATATACGTTAGATGCATGGACAGCTCTTGGCTTATTTTCTGAAAGAATTATTGTGCCCAATCTCCCTCAGCGGAGGTGTCCAGAAGTATCACGTGACTACAATATTATCACATGAGCGGATTAAATTTTTTGCTGCCCCTTTCGGTCTGTAACATATTTAGGTTTGACGCCGAATTGACATTGATTGTCTCGGAAGTGGACTCAAGCTGGTGCAAGCTGTGGTTGGATGGATGAGCTACATTCAATACGCTCGTGTACAGTAAAACTTCGTATCACAGGTTTTCTTGGGATACAGTTAGAAATATTGGGAATCGAATCGCAACAATCCCAATTCATCTTGACCCTTGTATAAATCTCATTCATGACCGGTTTAGAGCTAATGATAGCAGAATCCTGGCCACTGAATCGTGTCAATGAGAAAGAGGATTAAAGATTGCAGCTAAGGGAGAGGCGCCAATTAGGACGTATTAACAAATGATTCAACAGGGCCACAAGTGCCTGTCCAGCGATTGGCGTGATTTATAATCCCAAAAAGCCTATTCAAAGTAACCCCATATCCCACATGAAACAGGTATGCAAGCGAGCTCAGCCTCATTGATCAATTTACAATAACTATCATTGTCATTTGGTCCTTATTGTTCTCAGTCCAACTAGGAACGAGTGAGCGCGCTTTCATGCTGCAAAATGTGCAGGTTCGTGTAAAAAAAAAAAGCTATAAAAGAAGAGATCCCCTCGCGCGCTGCAACATTTTTTTTTTCCCCGTGGGCCCGAGGCCCCCCTTCACAAGGTCTTTTCCAAAGAGAAAGGTGCGTGGGACTTGCAGTTGACATGCGAGCCTGGGAAGTCCACACAAAACACGTGCTTGTGCAAAACGTAAGTTTTGGGAAAAGGCAGCCTTGCCGGATATTGCAGTCATCATGTGCCGAAAGGACGACAACATCTTGATGACTTCTGGAGCTACTGGTGCACCTGCACATGGACCTCAAGGCCAGCAATTGCTAGCGTCGCTGTCCCGGGTCTGCGTGTACGGTTGTGGCTTGAAGTGGCGTTCATGATGGCCGGCACCCTCTGAAGAGGTGTGCGGCAGTAGTGAGCGCTCGTGCTTGGGTGCGCACGAGGAGTCGGGGGTGATGCTATTCCACAATCCCGCTCTCAAAAAGTCGCCCACCCAAAATCCTCGTGGAGCAAGTCTTGGGAAGAGTTGCAGTCGATCCACGGGGTGAAATACGTGTCACTTCTGAGTCGAGGTAAACGTCTTTGCCTTCGCGGAGTGATGCGTCCTGCTTTACAGCATTCAGAGAAGATCGCGAGGTAGGGAGAAATGTAACCTACCCGGAGAAAACAAGTTCGACAAAATGCTGACCCAACAGGATAGGAAAATTGCGAAGAGAGGTAAGTCCAGATCAAAGAATGACAGAGATGCCAAGTACGCTGACCACAAAAAATGGGCACATTGCAGTAGATCGACGAGAGGTTGCGTGGGCGGATGAGCACCACTCAATATGGGTGCAGTCCCCGCGGAGAAGATCACAAAGAGAAGTAAGTCTGATAAAGTGGGAATTGACAGTACACAGGGACGGGGTTCCTGTATTGATGACCCAAATCCCCGTTATGGGAAGGGACTCTGCGAGCATCACGCAGTTGAAATGATATGATAGCGAACGAGAAGCCCATGAAGGGAATGAAGTCTGCGAGCATCACGCAGTTTAAATGATATGATAGCAAACGAAAGCCCCGGTAGGGAACGAAGTCTGCGAGCATCACGCAGTATAAATGATATGATTGCAGGAGAAAGACCTTTCGAGGCTTTTGATACTCTGCGCTGGACTATGGCTCCAGGCAAGGTTTAGTATAGTTTTTTTGTGTTTGACTAGCCAGAGGCAGTAACAATTTTTTTCCTTGTATTCTACTTGTAGGTGTTGGCGCGAAGCGGGCGAGGCGTGTAACCGGGTGTCATTAATGGATTGATCGAGCACAGGGCTGCCCAATAGGTGACCTGATTTAAACTCTTCACGTAACGGGTTTGCTCGTTCATGATGAGCGACGATTTGAATTTGGATGGCACAGATAGCATACGTGAATGCTTGAATGATTCAAATATTCATTCATTGCATCATTCTTTCTGATAACCCCATCTCTGCTCGTCATACCTGAAACGCATTATCAGGACAAATGGCATGGTCCGCCCTATAAGTCAAAACAATCCTTACAAATCCCACATAAGCCACAATCATGAAAATAAAACTAAAGACTCCGTATTTTTATATTCCTTCGCCAACGATTGTCGTTTCTGACCGGATTGCGTCGTCGCCAGCCAACCAGCCAACAATCCCCTCGTGTAGAATCTCCACACTGACATTAGAAGGGCCATACTGATCAATATGGTCCTTGGCCCACCCGCCGATATAGCTTGCTCTTTTAGCAGACAGATTACAGTGAATCACGATTTCTTCCGTTTTCGGATTCCGCTCCAAAATCGGTCTGATGAACTTCTCCTGAATATCGTTCGGGCCGTTAATGATCGTGGCAGGAATATGCATTGCCAGCGTGATGTATCCCTTTTCCTGTTCGTTTCTTATATCCACTACCGTAACACTTTTAGGCGTTGTTTTCAATTTCGAAAGAAGATCTTCTTTTGGCAAACGAGGGGGCTCCGTGGACAGTTGTTCATCTTGCCATTTCTCGAGCCATTCGGGCACAGGCATCAACGTCATTCTCTTTAAATACTTTGAGGAATTCCCTTTTTTTTTCTTTTTTTTCTAATGTTTTATGTGGAACACTTCCTTTTTGGAATTCTAGCGTCGAATTGAGGTTGGTATCTTGTGATTCAGATCTTGGGATTGTATGCAATGCAATTTTTCGGTTGGAGTGGTTGAATCTGGTGGTGTCAAATTTCGAGTTCTGTGAGCCACACTTGCATTGATTATTCGTGAGACTGAATGGAGATCTTAATGTATCTTGTGCACTCAATAATCATTTCGAAAAAGTATTTGAGATCATGATCGTCTCCGTGGTCTCTCAATCCGTTTCATTCATTGGCTTCAAGGGAGAGTATTTTTTATTTATTTATTTATTTTTATTTTTGCATTTACTCAACTTTCTGACATCAACGGCCCCATGGTACCCTTTACTTGATTCATTCATACGCAGTTGAATCAGGTCCATCATGCAATTTATGCGGGAGAAAAAACTATCCAATTTTGAAATTCTTCGGACGATCATGTAACAAGAGCGAGCGAGGATTGGAGGGTCTACATGAAAGTTTGTTGGCTCCTACAAAAAGACCCATATCAGAGTCTATTAGCAGATCTTACGCCTTATTTCTAAGCTCAGCGAAAGAAGATTGGCCCACTCGATAACCAAGCATATGAGATAAACACACGTAAAACCCTGTAATTAGTCTTGACAATTGAAATCATTACGTCTTCACTTTTCTATTTCTTTTTGTTATTGTGTCCCCAAAACTTACAAAGGCCCATCCTCGTGATATGCTCGAAATCCAGGATCCTGTAATCTGTACATCATCCATCTGAGAGTCGTCATTCTCAGGCAATAGGACATAAACATGTACGAGATTTTCGTGGATCCTTGCGAAAAGGCGTATTCTGGTAATTTTTTGTCTTGTTTTCCTCATCAGCATGGAATAGCAATAGGCAACGTAACGCTTTAAGTCTAGGTATACAATATGCGCCTAATACTACAGGAGCTTACAAATTACAACCACTTTTCTTCTTTAGATCTAGACTATATTCACTTTGACGCATTCGGTATTTTCTGAACAAGTTTTATTTACAGAAATGACGAATACCGGCTCGGCTCGCCTAACAATATGGTATTTGGCGCGGTCTGCCTTATCACCTGTACCAACACCACCAGAAACTCGATTATTTTCCAAAACCCAACACACTTTGGGATCTCAAATTTTCCGTACTTCTTATAAACCCGTTCCAATGTGTCAATTGAGACCAAAAGCAATCCATACCGGCCTTTAGCAGCGAAATTTGGAACTATCAAAACATTCTCACGCAAAGTTTATCCTGTGCGCTGAATTAAGTGGACACCACTGTCTGTCTCGATAATATCACTGAACTCGCCCACATTCAACGCGAAAGTGGCCTCCTCAAATGGCGGCTGCATCTGGCCCCTGGCAAAAAAGCCCAAATCGCCGCCTTTCTCGTGTGAAGAGCAGTCGCTTTCGTCACGTGCCACATCCGCCAATGACACTTCGCCATTCAAAATACGTTTCTGAAACTCCTTGATTTTGGCAATGGACTCGTCACGTGAGAGCGTCACGCCTTCAGGGCTCTTCCAAGATTTGGGTCTTCTGGAAGTAGTGTTCTTGATCAATAAGTGCAGCGCACGCACTTTACCGTCGGCGGCCACCACCGGTTTGTTGCCATTTTCCTTAAACTTGGCAATATACAGTGTCACTTTCTCGCCATCGCTGCCGTAAGGAGGTTCCCACGATGATTCACGCGTGGCGGCGTTTAAGAAGTATGGCTCATTATGTGTTTTGCTGAGCTTGATGCTCCAGCCCGCAGGCAATCCGGTCTCCATTTTCAAATGGCTGATGAAGTAAAAAACAAAGGTTTGATTTTATTAATTGTCTCAATTCTGCTTTCAGTTGGGCTGGAAGAGACGCGATAGAGGCAATGCAAGTGAAGTTTGAAGAGTCTGGAGAAGATGTAGGTTTGATCGCCCGCTAGAAAAACATCCGTACATCCCTACACATAACGGGCCTGACGGCAGACAATGTGCATGCTTTCTTCAAGTAAAACTGTTTTTTTGAACTTGCAGCCAACGATGCTTTTCTTTTAGGACTTAATTGAATATTTTAGTGTTTACATTTGCTTATGAGTTTGCGTGTTTACCATTGCCAAGCGTAATCATTAGCAGCTCGGATTTCCGCGCTGGTTTCCGTCTTATACTGAATGGCTGCTGAATAGTTCTTTTCATGGCTCGGGAAAGGCGTGACGTGACATTTTGGTTTTCTAGAACGGAGCAGTTTTGGCCAATTTCTTGAAGTCATGTTAAATATTCCTGGTAGCCGTTTTTCCAAGACTAGGCAATAAAGTGTCTCACCATGACTTGCAGTTGTTCCCTGCAGTCGCATCAGAAGCGTGTAACACCATTTCAAGCAAACATCATGACTCGTATTCTATGATAGCTTATGACAGCTGGCCAGGATCCAGCTTTTCCAGCAATGACCTAATATTCTCTAGTCATATTGACCTGCCCCTCTGTCTGCCTCACACATACATTTCTCTTATGCTTGCTTGCCTGCACGTGACTGCTGTGCGCTGCGGCTCCACGTTAGGCACCGGAGGCAAACTGGGCCGATGCATGTAGCTCGCTTGCGAATCTCCACAAGATAAGAATAAGCACCGATTGATTTCGCCAAAACCATAAATTTCTGGTGAAACTGGCAACTAATCAAGAACCTCAAACGCCTTGTCTCTCTGAAACAAGTGTTCAAAACTTTCAAAATTTTGCTGCACGTTTATTGCTTTGCCCTCTGGTAAGCCACCCAAATCACTCACTTATTCATGAGACGCTCCAGAGTACGCGGTCCAAACTCGGCCTTGACGGAGTTTCTTCGCGTGGAAGGTATCACCGACGCGTTCAGACAGCGACAAAACGAGCAAGGTGGTGAAAACGCCGAAAATGGCGAAAACTCGCCAAATGGCACGCCTCCTAGAGCCACGTGGTTCACGCGTTCCAGACGCGCGAGAACGCCGGATAATGCACAAATAGTGGTTTCTAGTGAGGACGATAACGGCAGCGATGGTGACTATGAGGCAGATATTCGTCTATCCGACGATGACGCCGAGAGACAGCCGGATCAGTTTGGCCAGGAGGAGGACTGTGTTGACTGTGGCAATCCGTTCACGGTAACGGTGTATTCGCGGTTTGTAGACACTTTAAAAGGCTACATTTGCGAGGATTGCAATGAGATTTTGAAGAAACGCGAGAAAACCGCGCGGCAGAACCAGGCGAATGCTCGGAAACGGCGGAAAAAGCTCGCCAAGGCACTTTTGGATAAGAAATCCGTGCGAATTGCGTCATTGCAGGATGTGTGTATCAGGACAATCTCCAAGAACATTGCAGACGTCGAGGTGTTGGGTGATATCGGCCAAGGTAACATCAACAAGATCCTGAAAATTTTGTCGAAAAACCGGTCCCTCGATGACTCTACTGTGGAGCTCTTTTTGAATCCAGATTTGACCGCGCTAGAGTTCTGGGACTGTTCCAATGTGTCGAGTGACGCATTCAACAAGATCGCTGCGTATTGTCTGCGTCTCGAATCGCTCACATTATTCATGTGTGGCCAGTTCCACAACGATAACTTGACCTATTACAAGGACAAGTTGCCTAACCTCAAGAAGTTGGCCTTGAATGGCCCGTTTTTAATCAATGACCGAGTGTGGCAAGACTTTTTTGACCATGCGGTATGTGATTTGCAGCAGTTCGAAATCAGGAACACGCATAGGTTCTCGAACAGTTCCTTGATTTCGCTTTTGGAAAAGAGAGGCGCCAACTTAACACTGTTAAAGCTCTCGCGGCTCGACGGACTCGACTCGGCCGCGGTTTATGAGCTCATTCCAGAATACATTTCCGCTGGAAAGTTGATTACTTTGGAATTGTCTCATCCCCATAGAGCGGATTTGATCTCAGACGACTTGCTCATACACATATTGGCCATCACCGGCGAGTCAATAAAACACCTAAACTTGGATGGGTGTACGGGCTTGACAGACAACTTTTTGATCGAGGGCGTGGCGAAGTTTTGCCCCAATTTGGAGCTGCTTTCCATGCGAAACCTTGAGTTACTTACGGATGAAGGCTTTTCTGATGCATGGAGTGAGTTTCTGATGATAAATTACGGCGGGCTTGTGAATGTCGACCTCACTAAGTGTACCGGTTTGGGCAATAGGGCCGTCCATGCGCTTTTGGCCCATTCTGCCAATACGTTGGTGGAACTTCTGTTGAATTCGCTAAACAAGCTTAGTAAAGGATTCTGGATGCTGACGTTGACCGAGGACTTTGACGCTTCGAAAAAAGCTGCAAAAAAGAATGAGAATGCCAACGTTTCTGCAGACACTGAAGATGGCACAAAATCTGAAATTTTCAACAAGGTCGCTCTTCCATTACTCACAAAACTTGATGTAGGGTTTGTGAGAAGTTTTGACGACGAAGTTGCTGAGAAAATCTCTCAGGAATGTGCAAAGTTGGCCATTTTGGAGGTTTTTGGTAACAATAGATGCACGTCCAAGGCACACACGCGGCCCGAACTTTTGGTGATCGGCAGGCAAGGGGAAGATATTTAAGTAAGACATAGACCAGACAAAAAGGCCTTTCTTTGTGGGAAACACACACCCTATTCATCAGGATAACTAATCGGGGCATTAGCCTTTTCTAAGTGCTTGAATGTAGGCAACAAGGGTGGCTCGATATCGTCATCGAGCAATGAGATCCATTCGCCGTCCATGAGTCGAGTTCTGAGATCCGGTTTTTGCTCAACGGGTACACCCGGATGCGGTAAATGTTTCAATCTCAATTTCATTAGAGCATCTTCTTTTGGCAAAGTAGGCCCTGGCTTCAGGTCCAGAAGCAAGTAGTTATGTTTTGCGAGCCTGGCCCGCGCAGACTTGTTCACAAACAAATCGTCGGATTTCTCTGCATGGATCGTGACTAAGATATCCAAGTAGTTTTCTTTTCCCAGAAGCAACTTCGCATGGGCCAAGTTTGCGCACGTGATTTCATAATAAATATCGAGAAACGCATCCACTGCCAATTTTGGCAATGCCGTGGACGTTTTGATGTATTCAATCACGTTTCGCAAGTTCACCAAGTTTCTGTGCCGATAGCCTTCAAATTCAACGAAAAATCTCCAGAATTGCACCGAACGCGAAAACGTTGGCTCGCCGTGAAACTTGTTGTAGAACTTGCGAATTTGAGAAGTGTTTTCAGGCGCTTTTTGTAACAGCTTTAGTAAGTGAACTGCGGCTATGCAGATTCCGTCATCGTTGAGGTATTTCGATACACCATTCGTGTGATGCGATTTCAATCTTGGGGCCCCTTGTTCGACCTGCGCGTCTTTGCTTCCGCTTTTGGTGTCTTTTTTGTATCTGTCAACGCGATCAAAATGAGAAGTGACAAGAATTTCTAGTGCTGTAGCGACCTCCATGGCAGGTACATGCAGCGCCCACAACTCAAAAACCTGGGTGAGATCGCTTAAATACTCAGACTTCACATAAAGTCTTGCTTCCGAGATACCCGAGAAGAGACGGACGGTTTCAAGAAGAAAATCGTTTGCAGCATCAAAACTCATTTCTGTCGCAAGCATAGATACATAGTCTTTCCGTATTTGCGAGAAAGTCACCGGCAAGAAAGTAAATATGGCTTTGCGGTAAAGATCGTTTCTCGCAGCAAGAGATCTTTCTGCAGAAGGTGCGTGATTCTTCAAAAATGCGATATACCTGAGCCAAAGCTTATTGTTCCCACAATTCGGCACTAGAGCACGCTCAAATAGACTCACTATAAGTTCATACTGCATATTTCTGCCTTTCTCATCCGTCAACGAAACATAAAGGTCGATCTCAGCATCTAGGTATTTTATCCATTCGCCTGTCTGCTTCTTGATCAGGTCCGAGTCCGCTAAACTGAATTCCTGAAACGTCAATGCGGCCTCAAAGGGCCATTTCCGCGTGACCTGTGCCTGAGTGTTTGTAAAGATATCGTATGAGAATGTATCGATAAGCTGGTGCTGTTCCACGACAGAAAGCTCTTCTGGCAGTGATTTCCCAAAGACTTGGAGATACCGCGGAAGCTCGTCTGGGCTCAAAATCTCGGATATTTTGAATGACTTGCTGATTTCGGCAAACTGGCTGTAGTATTGTGCATATTGGTATAGCGGAATGCGTATAAGGCGCAAATATACTCTGAGAAGCTGAAGAGACGGACTTTTGGGGGAAATGGAAGCCTCAAACTCGAGATACTTGTTCCAGAATGGATCGGCATTGAAGTTTAGGCCAATGGCGTCTGCCGCACGCGCAAATTCGGCTCGTAAAAGCACAATTTTGGCGTTTGGAACGTTTTCGCTCGAATCTCCGCCATTAGCCGCTGAAGGAGCTACCTTTTCGGCGAGTTCCGGTTTTGTGACAGCGCCCACGCCCTGCTCCTGCTTGACTTGTGTTTCGGCTCCATTTGGCTCAGATTTTGCATCATTTCCGCCGCTCATAGGGCCGATATTCTTCGTTTCCACCGTCATCAAAGCAGTCAAGTATTCGACCCAGAGCAGCACACTTTGCGGGTAAGCAACAGTTGCGTCTTTTAGAACGGCAACAGAATCGTCGACTCCGCCCATTTTATACTGTGCAAGCGAAAATTGCCGCCAGTGCTGGGCCAGGTACGGGAACCTCTTCAAAAACATTATAAATGCCGCCTTCAGTGCTTGGTGGGCCGAATTTGCAGCCTCTTTTGACGGCGAGGTGGCCCATGCGTCGTCTATAGCTTTGAAGAGTGTATCCCATTTGCGCCAGTTATCTTTATCGTTCAAAGCCGCGGATTTGGCGTAGTCCCATTTCTCAGGGCGACTTTTGGGTCGCAGAGGTAGTTTCAGCAGCAGATTTGGTTCCGCCAAAAGCTCTTCCGGCACTGCAAGCAAGTCTTGAGGCATGTAATCGTGCATTGTAAAATATTGATTTATGCGTCCAGTACAAATGTGGAGTTTATGTGTGTTTATAGTTATCTAGAATGGTTTTTTAGGACCGGTTTTTCAGTGATGTGCTTAATGGGGCCGGCGCGCGTGCGTGGCCCTGGGATTAAAGCTAGAGCGATGCTGATGTTTATTTTAGTGATAGATAGGGGTGATGCGAACAACACAGATTTTGCTAAAATAATTTTATATTTTAAGTTTCTCGGTCTTTCACCTAGCCCTTTTCTCAACAAGCAATAAATATCTATGAATTTTTCTCTATTCTCCAAGATTGGGGTGGGGCTAGTCGCGTGCGGGCCCACTAATACAGTAAATGTCAACACCTCAAAGTGGTCAATTGTCAGAGTGAGTGAGTCTGACTAGGGCATGATCACATGACCTCAGTCAGGGCTTGCGAAGTTGTCGGCTTAAAGTTGACGAGGGCTGCGCCCGTCCGGTTGTATACCGGACGTGCGCCACGACCCTATTTAGCCAAGCTTTATTAGCCGAGTAAAAGAAGAAGAGTTTTTCCTCTTCTACGGTTAACGAACAGTTCTGAGTTAACCAAAGTGGATATTCATATACAATACACTTAAACGATATAATCTAACATCAATCGATAATTTTCAAAGACGAGAATTTCCGAAGTTCTAAGCGTGTAATATTGTTTAATAAAATAATCCAAGTATTTTCTACAGTTTTATCGGGCAAATGCTTCTCTCTCTGTTCATATCCGTCATGCCTTACTATGTTCTTCTTTTTTATCCTAAATTTGTTATTGAGATCTTGGTTCTAGAATATGACTCTGGCCTTACTCCGCAAGAGCTGGCTCCGAAAACGTGTTTCACTATACAATGAATTCACTTTGAACGTCGCGGCAGCCTTCACTACTCCATGAAGAGAGTTTTGCGGTGCTAGCGATTGACCAGAATGGAAATGCTTTTTT
>JAKTVE010002727.1:0-12326 GCA_030557065.1 Metschnikowia rubicola | reverse complement strand
GTCCCATTTCTCAGGGCGACTTTTGGGTCGCAGAGGTAGTTTCAGCAGCAGATTTGGTTCCGCCAAAAGCTCTTCCGGCACTGCAAGCAAGTCTTGAGGCATGTAATCGTGCATTGTAAAATATTGATTTATGCGTCCAGTACAAATGTGGAGTTTATGTGTGTTTATAGTTATCTAGAATGGTTTTTTAGGACCGGTTTTTCAGTGATGTGCTTAATGGGGCCGGCGCGCGTGCGTGGCCCTGGGATTAAAGCTAGAGCGATGCTGATGTTTATTTTAGTGATAGATAGGGGTGATGCGAACAACACAGATTTTGCTAAAATAATTTTATATTTTAAGTTTCTCGGTCTTTCACCTAGCCCTTTTCTCAACAAGCAATAAATATCTATGAATTTTTACCTATTTTCCAAGATTGGGGTGGGGCTAGTCGCGTGCGGGCCCACTAATACATTAAATGTCAACACCTCGAAGTGGTCAATCAATATTTTTCAAAGACGAGAGTTTCCGAACTTCTAAGCTTGTAATATTGTTTAATAGAATGATCCAAATACTTCTCACAATTTTATCGGGCATATGCTATTCTCTCTGTTCATATCAAGGTGCCTTAATATGTTCTTCTTTTTTATCCTAAATTTGTTATTGAGATCTTGGTTCTAGAATATGACTCTGGCCTTACTCCGCAAGAGCTGGCTCCGAAAACGTGTTTCACTATACAATGAATTCACTTTGAACGTCGCGGCAGCCTTCACTACTCCATGAAGAGAGTTTTGCGGTGCTAGCGATTGACCAGAATGGAAATGCTTTTTTTTCGACTGAGGTGTATATGTTCCAATTTCTGACTAGAAAAACGGGCCGCTTTTGCTTCTATTAGCATGATATTGGATTTTAGTCGGGTGTTTGAAAGCTCTCAGAAAAGATCTTTTTGCAAGCTTGCGCATTTAAGACAACAGACTTGCTTCATTTGTTGATCTATTACATTAAAGTGGCGCAGATCGAGCAATGACTTTTTTCGACTTGGTTGATGATTCAGCAATCTGCTTTGCCAAAGATTATGGTTCCGATACCGGGCTTAGACCTGCCATATGCACGATTCCTGTGAATGTCCCTCCAGCCAAGAGGTCAACGCAAGGCATGATAATGATAATGACCGAACAGATTGCTTTACGAAAATGACGCTCCACAGAACGAAAGACGTGATAGGTTGCACAAATCTGCTCTGTGCAAATTGGGTTATAAGCCACCATTCCTCTTTCTTGGGAAACGCTTCTAAGTTACTAGAGTCGGTACATTTATCAAGTTTCCTTTATTAGACGATGACTGTTATATAAATATCTCATCAGGAATATAGCAAGACTTCTAGAGAATTGGTTCGAGCAATTATGTTCTAGTGTCTCTCCCGGGCTTGAGCTTACCCGAGGTAATTATCTTAGCGAGTGTTGGTTTTGCCGGGTTGCAAGTCCAGTTTCCTGCAAGACTTGTTCGGCTGTTTTTGGTTTTTTTTTTCTATTTTTTTTTTTTTTTTTGCTTTATCCTGTGCAATAATAATTAATGATAAACACTGTTGAATTTCAACTCTCCGAACGTTGCCTGCTTCGCCTTTGTTCTTCTCTTCTTGAAACTTCTTTCAGGAGAGTCACTTGGAGGTGGCTCTGCTGTGGCATCATCACCAACAAGAGTGTCCGGGCTGTTTTTTGGGGCAGCAGCAACGAATTTGCAGATCGCGTTAGGCTGGACTTTGACATATGAGTCAAGTGCTGTTTGTGCTGAAGCGAGGCCAGCACGTGTCAGCGTGATCAATGCTCCAACAGAGTCGTGATCAGTCCGCAAGGCTCTGGTAACAATGCGCATTAGTTCCCAAAGCTCCGTGATATCCACTTCGTAGTGCCACAGCGTGCTCTCCTTGTATTTGCTCGCGTGAGTATAGTCGTGCACGTTTCGAGCGCCGGATGTGAGCTCCACGTACTTCTTGCTGCAAAAAAGATTGTAGTTTTTGAGAAGGCGGCAGCGCATGATGCAAATCTTGGTGATGCTCTCAAGGCTCTCTTTGAGGCGAGAGCAAAAGCCAGCTTCGAGCCTATCTAAGTCTATCCGTGTCGCTTCCCGTGTGTGCGCTAAGTCGGCGAGGGTGCTGCGACAGCTCGCCAACCGGGTTTGCCATGGCGAGGGAAGGATTTTCTCATTGTGCCCCAAGAGCTCGATGAGTACTGAGATCGTGGTGCCTAAGCCCACTGTCAAGCAGTAAAGCTCGCTCTCAGAGTTTCTTATCGATAAGATATCTTTGATCAAGCCTGCAAACACCCGGTTACAAGGCAAGACAACGTTCTTAACAAGATGAGTGAAGACCCGGCGATAGTTTTTGAGAATCAAGGCGGAGCTGTCATTATTGGCTCTGGGGTTTGTGTCGCTGACATGAGCAATTCCGGATTCAAGGCCAGGCATTGAGCCTGAATTGAGCGGCGAGGAAAAAGCTGTGTCAGAAAGTTCGCTGGAGTCCAGGTCAGTGGACGTGTTGTCGGCTTCGTTGTCGGCAAAGCTCACCAACTTTTGCTTGCTTCTGGCTGGAAGATCCTCTTTCTCCTGGAGTTCGAGAAGCATCAATTTTGTCTGTGTCCAATAGTCATTGGCTTTGTAGAGTTTCTCGCGGCAGGCTTCAGCTAGCTCATGAAGATCCATCAGTGGCACTTGCGGCTCTGCTGAATGGTTTGTTGGAAATAAAGCCTCAATCATTGCGTTGTCGTCCGCATCCCCGAAATTGTCCCGAACTTTGGGCTGAGTGAAAACCTCAGAAAATGCTACTTCAGAGACAATCAGCATTTCGTCTTCGGCCAAGCATGCCATGGCTCTAGTCTCTTTTTCTATGATGCTGACTTGCTCAGCATCCACCAGTTTTGAGATAGAGGCCAGGCCGCCGCTTGTGCCAAATCGGGTGGGCGTCAGCAGAGTGGAAACCGTTTTGAAGGACTCGAGGGAACATTTGGGCAAAATTTCTAGATGATGTGCAGAGTCCGAAGCTGCAAGTTTGCTGCTTGGCGTGGCTACAAGTTTGTCGCCTGGCATGGCTACAAGGTCTGGCGACACAATATTTGAAGAGGCAGATTTTGCGAGAAGCTCAAGGCCTAGGGAGCAGGGAGGCAGAAGAGTCAGAGCTTTGCTCTTTGCCTTCTTTTCCGGTGTTGCTACATGTCCCATGAAATTTTTGCACCCAGCGGTAGGCGTTGTTGGTGCGGTGTCTGGCGCCGCGTAGGCGAGATATGCGAGAATTGCGCCCGGGATGTCCCAGTCCTCGGGTTCGGGCGCAGCCGGTTTGGCGCCGGCTTTGTGCAAGCCATTTGCGGCCCCGCGTTTTGCGGATTCCTGTTCCGCGCGTTCTGCGTATTGCTGGCCGGTGGGGGCGCCGCTGCCCCCGCATTCCGCAAGGGCGGAATCGGCCATGGCTGCAAAATCGATATCAACAAATTCGACTTGCAAATATCCTGGGTCGGAGCGGTAGTCACAACAGCTGTCTCTGGAAATGCATCTCAAGTAGGGAGACTCAAAGTAAAGCTTTTCGTCGGTTTTGCGGTCCACCGGACTGTTGCTCAATAATGCCAGGAAGTCGAGTGAAGCGAATTCCGTCGATATCTCGTTCATCTCGTGAAAGAAGCTAATGTCATGGCAGATGGTAGCAACGCTCCAAATAATGTCAATTCTGGGGCTTTTTCTTTCTTTGTACCATGACCACCAGAGCTCATCTTCAGCGCGTTTCTGAGAAGTAGTTGTAGCGTGAATGGTGTCAGCTATGTCATCAAAGTCTGCAATCTGGGGCGTGGCTTTGGAAGCCAAAGGCTGCCCAAGGCCATTAACCTTGGAGCTTGCCTTCTTGCCCGCAAGTACTCTCACTTTGTCAATCTTTCGACTGATTTTCCCTCCCACTATCTTGCGGTGGGGGAAAAGAGACAAAATCTTTTTCAGCTGGTTCTTGATCTCATTATGTTTACTCTTGGTGATGCCTCCATGTTTTGGTACCACAGTGTTAGTGAATTGTAAACCCAGGCCGTAGAAGTTAGTTCCTGGATTAATACGATTATGGGTATTGCTAGGTCTTGTCTGTGCCGCAAGCAGGACCGATGCAGCTGCGACCTTCGCCATGCTCATCTTGACGAGTTTCGTAGCGGCTTCGCTCAACTTTGTGTGCAAAGATAGATTCACCCTTGTTTCCGCTGGCCAGCGGTCAGCGAGGGGCAAACTTTGCTGGGTCAGATTCCCAGACAGCGGGGGAAACACCAGGACGGCAGAAGTGACCCCGGTGGTCTCTGTTCTTCTACTGGTGATACCTGTGCTTTGGTAGTTTGCAGTTCCAAAGTCACTAGTGGGCACATATGAGACACTTCCTTCAAGGGTCTCAGCTCCGGAGCTGGCGCAGTCATGCGCAGACCGTAACCACGTTGGTCTGGCGCAGAGCAGTTCCTTGATAGTTTGAAGTGCGTGTGTACCATTTTGTTTGCCGTACATTCCCAGTTGGTCTTGTGAAAGACGTTTGCTGAGCGGCATAGTTTCCCCGAAGGGATGGCCCAGCTCGGCTTTGAAATCGCGAATTGCGTGGAAGCCGAGGAGCGGGCTCTCAGAGGAGAGCCTGAGCTTCATATTTTTGAAGCCTTTCGAACGAAGAAACTGGGTCATTTGCGGTGGTCTTTGCAGGATGAAGATCGGTACAAATGGCAGTTTTTGGATCGATAAAGGAGGAATTAGAGAATGGGGTGAGAGGAGACTAAGGCTGGGTGGTCGGGCCTTGGGTTTGTGACTTTTCAGTGTTACGGGTCGAACTATCTGGTGTAATTCGAGGATAACGGTGGGCAAAAAGTGGTATAAAAGAATTTCCTTTTTGCGAATTATCTCTTCCCTTGATATATGTTTGCCTCTCACTCTTAGTATCACAAATGCTGGGCAGGGGTGCGAAGGGCGGCGAAAACAGCGACAGCGAACACAAAAGCTATGGAACACCTCCTGAGGGCAAAGTGCCAACAAATCATGCATGAATCTCACACAAGCGAATCGAAGGCACGCTGTTGCCTGACATTGATATTCACTAAGTCGTGTAGGCAAATACGATTCCGGCGTTTCGGGCGCAATGCGGCTATGGGTTTGCAGCCAAAATGATGATGCATTAACGGGTATTGGCTGTGTACAGTCCAGTCTGATTTAACAGACGTATGTGATTGCTTGATGTGTGCCAAATCAGGAAGCAAGCGACATGTCTAAGATATTATGGGTTTTCGCCTATATTTGATTTCATCGAATGTTTTTCGAAGCGATATGTTAAAACCAAAAATATAACAACATCCAAATTAGTGTGCCATGAGCGCGGACTCTTCAACTGAATTGTGTGTCGATATGGGAATTCCTGCTAAAATCTTTCTATACTCTCCGTAAGCCAACACTTCTAGTGATAAAAATCCATAACATATATGCTACGGGTTGGTGGTGTGCAAAACTTTTTGTCCCATCACGCTTTCGTGGGTGCAAAAGTGTTTCTGCAGTAGCCTTTTGGTCACGTTTTGATACCGGAGCAGCTGAATAGACATTCAATGGACTAGCTTTCATACTTGCATTGGAAAGGGAGACATTGTACACATGGCTCAAAAAGACTCGGGCTTGTTTTTTTATCACTTTTATTGTGACATGGCTATGGCTCGCCTTGTGAGTGTGAAAGCTGAATTACTTGCCTACGAATGTTGATTGATCGAGTCGGGAGTGGCAGGAACAATTTTTATGGTTTCGCCGAGCGAGAAGCTGTATTCATGATAAATGCATCCTTGCCTGAATTGCCTTGATGGGGTTTTAGTTTCGAGTCTCTTGTAAAATATGTCTTTTTTTAAGCAGGCCGTGCTGTAGTCCATGTGGCCTTTTTGTTGGTACTATGGCTCTCCGATGAATGCACCCGGGACTTGGCTGTTGCATTATATACTGAAGGCAATTGTACTAGTCCTGCAAGTTAGGTGGACTTTGAAAATTCGATTTTTTTTTTTTTTTCAATTTCTCTTAACTGCGTTCTAATGAGGAAGCTGCAATATTACTTGGGGAATTCAACATCGATACCCGATACAATTCAACGGGACCAGACAAGCTTGAAGGCCTGAAGGCCCGGTTGTAAGGACCCAGACAAGCATAAATATTGTCACAAGACATTTACCAAAACGCAATACAAATCCTAACACCAAGGTTAATTCAATCGATATCGCAATACAGAAAATGATTTTTTGGCTGGAAATTTAGGCTGATAGTTCATTTTAGGCATTTATTTGTCGATGGACAATTCTTTTTTATTTTATTACAACAAACAATTGGGCCGATTCTCTCATCTTTTCGTCTTTCATGAATCGCGCGGCCCCAGCTTGCCCTCTTCACTGTTGTGGTGCGATTTCTGCAGCGTCAAACTGGTAGATGAAGTCCACACCCCCATTGATAGGATAAGTCTCCAGACGGAAGCTAAACTTACGGAAGCGTTCCACAAGATCTTTGATAGTTGCTGGTTCAGTGGTCTCAGACATTAGAGATTAGTATATGAAGTTAGTGTAGAGTTCAAGAATAGTAGTATGTATATTAAACTCAGGGGTGAGATCTAATATATCATTAATAAGCATTACGGAGATAGGACTTCTTATAACTACATTAAAGTAACCCCTGAGGCTGTGCTTTAATTGAACCACGTGAGGGAGGCGAGACAGCTATCACATGATTAGAACCACGTGATGCTACAAGTCTCTAGGCTAACGCACAACATTCACCAGGCCTGCACCCAAATCACCTCTGCCTTGCACAGAGCATCGGTTAGCTATCTATCCATACCCACAAAACCATACTTTAACACGCATAAATGTCAGAAATAAAACTAGTGGCTCCATTCGCCGCGTCGAATGGTCATCATAAGCTGATTTTGGACCTCATAAAACACACGCCGGCACCCATATCCGGGCCTGTTCCAGTATTCCAGATCCCAGTGCGTCTGGACGTTGATGTCACGGCGATCATAGGACGGAATGGCCGCAAAATGCCCGAAAATGGAAATGAAAACATACTGCGTGGCTCTGGAAATATGCACACGGAATCTGATAGCTTGGAAGATTCAGCTGAGGACGCTGAGGCAGACGAGACGCCGCCCTCTTATATGGAGCTTAGCGCATTCCAGCCTAGGAATCGACTCGGACAGGTGACCACGATATTCCTTCAGGATTTCCCCGCTCTTCGACCAAAACAAGTCGACAGAGTATTCAGTAAGGTTGCTAGTGCATGCCCACTTGATCACGGTAAGGAATACCGATTCTCGCTTATCACCGAGTCTATCAACGACACCAGAGGCGTATTTTTGCGGTTTTCAACGGTAAAAGTGACCCAATGGGCCCGCCAGACATTCCCGGCAATGTTCCCGAACATCACAACGATTTTTGATGAAAGTTTGGTGGATTTAGCAGAAGAGACTGACACCAAAACACCTGATTTGCTGTCGCTCGGCGGTTTGGCGGCCGAAATCGCAGCGATTTTCGCCAATAAAAAGCTATATAGCCGCCGGTCTGGACGGAGCGGTACAGAAGATCTTGATGAGGTCATGCAGTACTACAGAACGTACAAAGTCGAAAACTCGGAGCTCGTGGAAGTCCCCAAGGAGTTGAAGGAGGTGATTGTGCGCGATATCATCAAGTTCAGGGCGAAAGTCTTGACCATAGAGAGAGAGGCGCGCAAGAAGGAAATCGAAAAAGAACGCAGAAAGGCTAAATTGCGCCTCACACTGATTTTCGAGGGTATACGAGCGTCTGGTGTCAACGCAGAGAACGAAATGCACACGGATGACAAAGACACTGCCGAAACCACAAACCCGCTAGATCACTTAAGCGATGAGGAGTATGAAAAGCATCTAGCCGCCGAGGCAAAAGCGCAACTCGAAGCGCAATTTGTCGCGCAACACAAGGAAATGCGCAAACTCGAGCAAAACGAAAAGGCCGCACTTTTAGAAAAGCTCCATACCGCCAGGGGCTATGAGCAGGCACTTATGGAAAACAAACTTGCACTCATGGATGAGTATAAGGCGGTACAGGATCATGGCGTGCAGGAACCTGTAATTATGCATGATTCTGGCTTTTCGAGTGTTGGTGCTAAGATGAAACTCTATTACAATAATCATGGGGAGTACATTCGTATTCGCAGCCACGAAAGAAGTAAGGAAGAAGCGTTGGATGACGCAGATCGCACTGAGGAGTTCAAAAGTTTGGATCAGCCAAAGGATGCACCGATTTTTGCAGCCACAATCTCAAACACTAAACAGGCATCGAAGATTTTGAAGCAAGAACAGTCAAATCCATCATCAATTGTGAATGTGGTTGTTTCAACATTTTCAGAGGGGGAGTTGGCTGCGGTGAAGGAAAAAATTGGCAGTTTGATCGAGGAGTTTTTGGGGATCAGGGAAGATTTGTTAATCGAATTTATTTACGAGTTTGTTCTTGAAAACAACTTGGACAGTCGTGAAGATCTTATTGCTGAACTCCAGGAGACGTTAGACGAAGACTCGACAACTGTGGTTGAACAACTTCACGAATATATTGCGTCGGTCGCAGAACATAAGGGTCCATAGTTCACACGAAAAGTTTGTACTTAGTCTGCAAGAATGTTTTTACGAAAGCTGAAAGAATGATCAATTGTAATTGAATGGGTATAAAGGAGTGAAATGGGCTCTTCGGCCCGGTTGCGTGAAATGCTAATGTGACCAGCCCAACGAATTTTGTGCATTCACAGGATTGGAAATCGGAGGCCTGGTTCCGCCCGATCCAAAGGAGACCGGTCTCTGCTCAGAGCTGGCAAAATTACTCTCGGAATCAGATGGTGGAAGCTCAACGCTCTTCTTTTTCTTATATCTTTTGAACAACAACGCCATCAAAGCCATGTACGCGAAAGTTCCGATTGACGCGCCAGCAACGACTCCGCCAACCGTCCCACTCTTCAGCTTAGAAGACGAGTTGCCAGAATCCATTGATCCATTGCCCAAAGAGGCAGAACTTGTCGTCAGTGACTCTGTCTCGAGACCAGTGAGAGGAATCCTTGGATCAATCATCAAAGCCAACTTGTTGCTGGTGGAATCAGGGTTGTTGTAAAGTTTCGAGTCCGCAGAAAGAACGAGAGATTGCAAGGAGCTAATGGCTTCATAAGGAAAGTAGACCTCAGCAACAGTTATCACATAGTTGATGCCTTGCGCGGTGTAAGGTACAAGACTCTTCACGCTGACGTTAGCAAACATAGAGTCGCTCGTGAAACTGTAGGTCAAAACCAGTGGCAAATATTGAAATATCTGCGCCGACGACATGTCGTGCTGCACAACAAAAGGGTAGTTCAACTCTTGTTTGAAACCAATTGTCACGACACCGTAATCCGCACCTGGTGCAGTTGTCGTTGCAGGTGTGATTGCACGTGGAAGACCCGAGGTTTGCGTGCCCACCGCACCGGTCTGCGCGGTCAAAATACTACCTGTGTCTGTGTCGGCAATTATCCTTGTAGGCACCCAGTTGCTCGTGGAGGTGGTAGACGCATCCGCGCCGGTTTCACTTTCGGGTGCCAGGGTAATCGCAGGTTCCGGCGGCTGTGAAGAAGACACTTGGGGAATGGGCTCACTCACAACAGCTGTAGATGCTTCAATGGGCGTCACGGCTGATGGCGTACTTTCTGCTCCAGTCGAAATGGGCATAGAGCCCAACGCAACCAGCGACTCTACCTCACCTTGCGAAGTCGAAGAGGTGCTCGCGGGATAAATCGCACTGGTAGTTTCAGCACTTTGGCTTTGAGTGGCAAGAGTGGAGTTCACTTCAGGCAACACTGAAGACACCGCGTCTCCACTTGACGTAAAAAGAGAAGAGACAGTCATCGCCTCAGTAGTCGAGGGAACAACATCACTGTTTTGGGAAGCAGACGAGAGAACAACGACGGATGACTCAGTTGCGAGGGGTTTTGCGTCAGCAGCACTCGATGTTGCTTCAGAAGAGACACGAATGCTCTCTGGCGTACCCGATGTTTCCGAGAAAGAACCGGTCAAAGTGGGCACAATGGAGGGAGTGCTGGTAGAGCTCGCAAAAGGCACGGAGAAATAGCTGCTCACCTTATCCGATGTCTGTAACGGTGTCTCCGATTCCACTTTCAGTGCGCTTATGGCCGACAGCGTCAAAGTCTCCAGTTCAGCCAATGGCAGCGTAGAAGTTGGTTCGACATAAACAGAAGTTCCCGAACTCGGCACATTCGAAATGGACGACAGTTCCTTGATGGCACTCACAGTCGCGCTCGACGACGTGGCAGGCGATCCTCCACTCAGATCCGTAGTCGAATGGCTGTTCTGCGCAGAAGTCGGGCTCTCCGAGATGATTACAGCCGACAGTGTGGCCGAAAGAAACAGACTCGATAGCCTGCTCGAGCTCGGAAGGCTCACGCTTGAAGCGGTGGGGCTAGAAAAAATATCGGGCGTCAATTCCAGTGGCGCACTGGTGCTAGAAGACGGTTCCGAGGGTGTAGTGATGAGAGTTTCTGACTCAGACACAGACAGTTTCGTACTTGAGCTGAACGACGAAGCAACCTGAGAACTGAAAGATGCCGCACTCGCCAGCTCAGGAGTCAAGTTGCCCCCCGATGAAGTGCTAGAAAAATAAACGCTCAGTTCGGGCACGGTCTCAGGAGCGGACGTCGTCGTTGGCGAAATTGGTGCCAGACTGGAATCCACCAAAGTAGATCCGGAAGGAGCCACTGAAGATGCTAAAGCAGATACGATACTCGAGGCAGGCAGCTCAGAGGGCGAAACAGTGGACTCGACACTGGCGGAACCCCTCGACGAAGAAAATGCCACATCTGAAGGCGTGTAGGTAGAGAACGTTGGAGACTGAGTCGCCAGTGTGATGTCAGCCTGTGAAGTAGTGTCAGCAGTCGACTGATCTGACGTAGCTGACGCCTCCGACGAACTTGCCGACAAAGCTTGCTGAGTCGTTCTTTCTGAGCTGCTTGTGTCCTCATTTATGTATATTGAGCTAGGAGCGACCATCGAAGTCGGGCTTGCCTCTGTTGCGGGCTCGCTCGCCGTGCTTTCTGCTTGAGGTGTTTCCGTCAAAGAAGATGGGGTGATTTCGGATGCCACAACCGTCGAGAAAGGGGTACTGACATCTAAGCTCAGCTCCGCACTCGTACTCAGGCTGGGCTCGATCTGCGAGAAACTCGAGCTTGAGCTCTGGGACGACTCTTGTTCATCCTCAAGCGGTGTAGACAGAGCACTTTCCGTCTCGCCAAAGTCTGAGCTGGTGGGAGCGACTGTTGGGCTAGAAGTCGTAGCAGATAATTTGAGAGCCTCACCAGTGAGACTGGCAGGTGGCTCAGAGCTCAGCAATGTGGAGGAAATTGCCGCTTCGCTGGTGGCTTCGTCTATGGGACTTGAACTTGACGCACTATTCGCCGAGGAAAAAGCTTGTGTCGACGACGCACTAGATGCTTGAGGGCTGGATGTCTCTGCATCAACAGCTGAGGACTCAACTGGCTCGATGGAGCTTGTAAGGCTCGATGAGCTAGCAGAACTTGCCGAGCTTGCAACGTTCTTCGTGCTTTCGGCTATAGGCGAGGACGCAGGCGACTTTGTCTCGGAAGACGACACCAGTGCATCAGCATATGAAAAGCTCGTGGGTTCCTCAGAATCAGCCGAAGCATTTGTGGATGGGAGAGGACTGTCTGTTGCTAGGTCACTGGAGCTCACAGTCGCCGACTCCCCTGTTGGAGATTGGCTGAACGTGGAGGTAACAGGGCTAGTCAGAGTGGCAGGGGCCGAGCTCGATTCCTCAACAGCCCCAATCTTCAAAGCAGTGTTAGCTTCGGCACTTGTCAGAGAAACACTTGCTGGGGAAGGTGTAACGCTTTTTGCCGCCAGCGAAGCAACCATACTAGTATACGCGGCTTGTGAGCTTTTCTCCATTGAAACACTCTCGATTAGTTCCGCTGAAGTCATTTCGCTTGACTTTGGTTCATCACTCGAAATAACATTGGCACTCAGGCTAGGAGCTGTGGTTGGCACAGCCGACGATATGGCCACGGGCGTACTGGTTTCCAACGCAGCCGATTCTGCGCTTGAGATGTAGGCCTCAGCAGACGAGCTCGACGACGCCTTGAATAACTGGTTAACAAATGGATCTTCACTTGAGGAAATTTCGACCGTGGGCGCGCTCAGTGTGTATGCCTCAGATAGGCTTTGTGTCTCCTCGATAGAATCACTGGTGGTCTGCAAGTATGATGTCGTGTCTGAGCTCGACGCATTATTATAGTTCCCATTCAAAAAGGAGTTGACG